>ML110917.1:28348-55069 GCA_003697995.1 Taxidea taxus jeffersonii | reverse complement strand
CTCTCTGTTCTGCAAAGATTAAAAATGTCATCTTGCAACCTTATTAGCTACACAAGAATTGCAAAGAATTTTCAGTTAAACCAATGAAGTTCCTTAACTGTAAATAGCAATTTGGAAAAACAGAGAGTGAACATTCTCCTTCATTTATTCTCCCATCTCTCTTATTAGTTATTCACCTACATTTTAGGGAAACAGGCTTTGGCTATAATAAGAATTTCAAACTAGAAGCTAGGAAATTAGTGTTTTGGGTGTTTTACAAACAATTTTTGTATTTAAAATTTAAAGATGAAGAATTTGGTTTAGAATGATCTCTAAGGTATCTTCCAAATCTATGATTATAATTGAATCCTACAAAACAATAGAATGGTTATTAGGCAAATTTCCACTTGGTATCATTTGTGGTCTACAAGGAAGCACAATGCATACTACAAACTACTGAACAGCTCAATGAAAAAATCCAAGTTGATTTAGTAAAATAATTGTTGATGTGAAGGAAAATTAAAACAAGTTTATCTTGTTTCAGAGTTGAAAATATCAGAAAAATCCAAAAATCTTTAAAATAATATTATTGCACATAGTCTTTGCTTATTTGATGTTTATCCCTTTTTTAAAAGATTTGTTTATTTTAGAGAGATTGAGAGAGAGAAAGAGAGGGAGAGAAAGAAGGAGAAAGATAGAGCGCGGTGGGGAAGGGCAGAGGAGACAGAAGAGGGAATCCCAAGCAGACTCTATGTTGAGCATGGAGCCCAAAGCAGGGCTCAATCCCATGACCATGACATCACCACCTAAGCCAAAACAAGGTGTTGGCCACTTAAACAGCTACACCACTCTGGAACCCCTAGATGTTTATTTTTTATGAAATATTTAGCTTTGAAATCACAACTGTGTTTTCCATGTATGATTGGCTCTAAAATATTTTAGACCATGGCCTAATTTGTGGTGTTTGTTTTTCCTTTTGTTTTTAACTCACCTCATGATCTAAAATTCCTGACATCATCATAGTTTTAGTTTTCCATACTAAACTAGTTAGTTTATCAAAACTAACTCATGATAGAAATAAACCCCTACCACTGGCTGATACATAAGAAATTTTTATTACTCCTTTAGGGTAAGACATTTACTTGCATTCACATGCTTTCCAAAATTCCTGAATTCTACTTTTATGATCCCCATTACTTTTGGAAGTGTAAAAAATATTAGGCTGTCTTCATCTTGAAATGGATTTGGTGTTTATCTAAACATAAAAACATGTAAACTGAGGGTTGCTGGGGGGAGGGGATTTGGGAGAGGGTGGTTAGGTTATGGACATTGGGGGGAGTGTGTGCTGTGGTGAGTGTTGTGTGTAAACCTGACGATTCACAGACCTGTACCCCTGGGACTAAAAATACATTATATGTTTATAAAAAAATTAAAAAAACACATGTATATATATGCATATATACATACCACACTAAGTTTCTTGGGAACTATTTTGAGAAAACTGTCAATTTCCTTATTATCTTTTAGCGTTGAAACACTTCTTTCTTAAAAACAATAAAGGAATCTCCTGTTTCCCCCAGTGTTCAGGAAATTCCCCAGTTGCAGTTGAGGGACTATGTTGATGGATCATGTCCTACTTATAATCTCTGAAATTCTCTTCAGATTTTAGTGCATGAGGAACTTTAGAAAAATCACTATGACCTCTGAGTGAAACCAATGTGAACATCTGCAACTACTCCTGTGTGTCTTAGTGATTATCAATTGTCCTGCATAGTAAGCCAAGGAAGGAGAGTGGCTGCAGAGGGCTATTTATTCACTGAGCTACAAACGGGCAAGGGAGAATAGACTTCTCTCTTTATCTTTTTGTTTATGATGTTCTCTATGAAATGACACAACTGATTTCTGATTTTAAAAGCTTATTTTTTTCTTTACTCACTATCGAAGGTAATTAATTTTGCTACTTTCATTTTACCATTATAGTATTTAAAATTGAGAAAAGTTAGGTGACCTTTTAGTAGTTAAAAATCAACTAGGTGTTGGAAATAGAGGACTTATTTTTACTCCTAGCCCTATGTATCAAAATCTTAACCTGATCTTTGTAAGGTGCATAATACATGTCCATAAAGTACTGATATATACCCAGCCAACAACTAATAGCCTTTGAAATGCCTGGAAAATATAGTACCTAAGACTTTGCTTTTATTTCAGTTTATTACCACGGAGTAGTCCAGCTCAGAATCTAATTCATAGCATCCTCCTTTTTGACTACAAACTCCATTTTCTTCAGTTCTTTCTAAAGCTTCTTTCTGCTAAATCTGCTCTTCAGATTCTTAAAGACCACCATTGAACATTTTTCCAACTTGTCACTGTCTATTGGAACTATTCTTTCTCTTTCCTCTGTAGTTTGGATCCAATTATTTATCCATTGAATAATTCTCTATTGAGATCATCTAGCACATTTGCACCATTATGTATTCACTAAATATGCTCAGCAAATTCATATCTGCATTAATATCATGTGTGTCCTTTCATCCCATTGCCAGGGCTTAACACACACATACACACACACACATACACACACACACACACACACACACACAGAAATCCCTCTACTAATTGGCATCATTACAAAATCATTGTTTCCTAATTCAGCCGGAGCCTCTGATCTATCTCTGAATTCTTTTCATCAGCACTTGCCACTTTTATTCACAGAAGATAAATTTAATTATGAACACTGAATTGGTGAGGAATAGTTGTCCATAAATTCCCATACCCGAAACTAAAGCTAACCTACAGCCACATCACCAATAACCTCTTTAAATAGTAAGCCATGCTACTATGGCTTATGTCATTTCTTCCTCAGACTCTGGGCAAGTCATCATCATATCTAACTTAGACATTTTCAAAGTCTTCCTCTATATTGTCTCTTTTTCTACTCCAATAAGTAAACTCATATTTATTCCCTTCTAAACAAACCAACAATTTTTCCTTGATCTTATTTTACCCCCTAGCTGTGTCCAGTACTTTCTTACCCAATGTTTATAAAAGATATGTATTTATAATAATTATTTATATCCATTTCCACACCTACCTTTCACTCATCAACACCTCAAATTTGTCTTCCTTCCCCAGACATCTCCTTTTACTGAGTGAAACCTCCTTTCACTAATTAGCATACTGCCAATTAACAAATTCAGTGGACATTACCTACAGCACATCTGCTGAGCTAATAATCAAACTTCTATCAGTTCTCACTCATTTACTTTCATGAAGAGTGTGGTCTTAACACCTCTTTGATCAACTCTTGAATGGCCATTTTGCCAGTATTCTGTACCATTATCACTGCTCTTTTAACTTTATACCCACTTCTGTGTATCTTGGTGATTTCTGCTATGATGATGGTTTCATTTGCCATATCTGTAAGTTCTAAATCTGTAATTCAAACCTCTCCCCTTCCTTCAGTCTTGATATCAAAATGCATGCAGTACCCCAATGCAGAGTTATCAGTTAGAATGGGCAAAAATGGACTTATCTTCCCCTAAAAACTAATGGTTCTTTTGGTATTTTTTTGGTCCCAATTAGTGGTATCTTAATCTGTCAAATAAATCAAACTGGGACTCTGGAAGTAATTCTTTAATTTTCTTTCTCCCTTTTATCCAACAATGTAGTTGCCAATTTAGACAATTTGACCATTTAATAGCTTATGAACACATCCCTTCTCTACATATTGAATAGCTTAATCTGCTATTTCATAATATCCAGAGACTCCTATAAGCCAAAGACCCCCTATTAACAAACTGGTAGCTTGGAGTTTATGTATGACTCACTAGTATGTATGACTTACTAGTGTTGATTATACATAGTGATGGGTAGATAGATAGATGCTTAATATGTCATGTGTAGTTGAATGTAGTAAAAAATGCTTCTGGTCCCCCAATAACCATTCTGAATTTTCCCCTTATAATAAAATGTTTAATGATCGATGGTCCTCAGAATAAAAAATCCATTTTATAGTCTTCCTTGCACCTAGCCAGGTGAACATAGAATACAACTCTATAGTAGTTTCCAGCAACATTATCTAGATGAGTCCTCCTGCATCATCTCTTTCAGTTCTTCTGGTGCCTAGACACATGAATCACAACAGTGAGAGTTAGACCCCAGTGATGGTGAAGGAATGAGCTAGACATAATCTGGCTCCATAAAGTTTTGGTAGAACAGAACTGACATTCTAGCCTCGGATTGCACTTTTCAAGACTAATTTGTGAGCAATAAATAATTTCATTGTTGCTGAAACACTTATTTTAGGATATCCTGTTATTTGCAGCTGAACCTAATTCTAATGAATACACCAGATTTTTGGCTATTTTTGAAGGAATGGACAATCTGGCAATTCTATGCCACATTTCCCCATGGCAACGACTGGCTGGAGAAGAACAGCTTTCGTGTTAAAAATTCTGCATTGTCTCCCTCTCTGGACTTGTTTCTTTAATAATTAATTTTATTTGCATTTGAATATCAAAACCACTGAAATACAAGATATAATCCAATTTCCTTAATGTACCATTCAAGGCCTGTGATGATTTGGTGTCTAAACATTTTCCTAATACTCCTTTTCGTCCTTTATTTTGCCCTAAACAAACTCCTTGCATTTCCTTATCCATACCAGTCTCTGACAAATCATCTATTCCTTGATTTAGAAATTATCTGCTGCCAGAAAGGGCCTGGAATGCTTCCCATTCCAAAGGGCACATGAGCTGTAGGCGGCCCACTGTGATAGTTGACCTAAGATGTTCCTTCTTACAGGATGCCTTCCCACTCCTCCAGGTTGGGTTACATGTCCCTTTTCCACGGCTGCAATACCCTGAGCCTATCTATTACTACATTATTTTAAAAATAAATTTCTGCAAAAGAATCTATGACTCAAAAGTATTGTAAGTAAAAAAGCATAAGTAATATGTAGGGTGTTATTTTTTTAAATTCGGGTTACCAGAACTCCAGAGATTGTGAAGCAGTAAACTTAAGAGCATGCCCAGGAACCTGCACTTGAAACAAGCACTTCTGATAATTTTTGCAGAGGCAAGGCCACAACTTCATTTTTACACTAAATGTTTTTGGAAGGTGAATTCCTGGAGAAATTGGACTGTTTTATTTATCATATTATATCCAACACCTAGCTCACTGCCTTTTACTCAATAAATGCTTGTTAACACAAGTGTCTTCTAGCAATTGGGAGAAGCAGGAACTCTTACAGGTCATGAGGTCAATTTAATAAAACACAGCTAAGGTACATACAGGCATCACCTCTGTTGCTTGGCTCAGCCTGAAAAGCTATCAGTCAGAAGTTGGTTAGCATCATCTGTACTAAGCAAAAATATGAGTGTTTAGAGCTTTATCTAGGCTTCCAATTCCTATACACAAAGCTCCAACTAGACCAGTAGCACAAAGATGTTTACTCAAAGGTGGTATTTACTTCCTTATAATCGGAACTAAATATCTAAATATCTGTGAATGTCAATGCAGCACTCCATATGTACTGGCCATTCAATAATTCTAGTGACTGATCACATACATAATTTTCAAAATAATGTGTATGTTTCATTTTGATTTGTATTACCAAGAGTAAAACTATTGTGTTTTTCAATTTAGTAATGGAACATGTTCTGACTTAACTGAGATTTAACTAATAAAAAGGTAAGTGGCTATTTTAACACCCCTAATTTCAGATGCCTTGTAACCCTAGATGTTTTTCTCATTGGTCTAATTCCCTGAAAATCACATAGGAAATAATTTGTCTTCAGGTATAAGCCAAAGGTTTGGGAATATTATAGGAACATTTAAAAAATTAAATCTAAATAGGTACAAGGGTGCTGGGTGGCTCAGTCGTTTAAGCATCTGCCTTTGGCTCAAGTCATGAATGGAGTCCCACTCTGGGTTCCATGCTCAGCAGGGAGTCTGTTTCTCCTTCTTCCTCTGTCCCTCCCCCATGACTGTGCGTTCTCTGTCTCTGTCTCTCTCTCTCTCTCAAACAAATAAATAAAATCTTAAAAATCAAAATCAGCTTGAGTTAAGAGACACATACCTACAGCTAGGGTATATACTACCAATGTGAGGAATGATCATTCTTTCAACCATAGATCAAGCTACTCTCAGAATCACCCCTGGCTACTTCTTGTCCCTCTTATAGCACTTGTCTTTCATAAGGCCTCTTTGTAACTTTTTCTATTATTTTTGTTCATCACTTTTTGTCCATGTCCTTGCCAGAATCCGCTAAATACTCTAAACCACATATGCACTTGGATTTTCATTTTCCTTCTTAATAGACCTTGAAATTTCCTTCTTAATGCCAACAATTAGTCAAACTGAGGGATCCCATTAACTGTGCAGGTTTCCCGACTAATGTCTCAGGGTGAAATATTTTAACCCTAGCAACGTTTTTAGAGTACCAGTAAGTATCTTCAATTTGGCACTGTCTTTTTAAACAGTAGCTTTCTCATTCTCTGAGCTGGTTTTCAGTATCAGCTAGAGGATAGATATATTAGAAATTGTTTACCTGTTCACACAAATTTAAAGATTTTAGGGTTGGCTTAAAAGAAGAATTGTAATTAATTATACAATTACTCTTAATATGAGAGAATATGCAGAGCCATATTCTGAGTCATCTAGGCCTTAGGTTAATTGTAAATAATAGATAAACATGAAAATGCATAGGAAATGTTCTTCAAGCAATCTCATAACTCAGAAATATAACACAAAACAAAGTCATCCTTAATATAAATGAAACACAGCTCAAACATATATTTTACTGAGTAAACAAATTCAATAGAACAAATAACCTTTGCAAATGAGTTGCACTTTCATTATACAGAAAAACTCTAATGGTAAAGTACTTAAGCCATAATATTAGGCTGCTGAAATAATGTGATTCATAATTATCTATAGTCCCATAGAATCAAACAGTCCAATTTACAAAATGTCTTTTTACATCTGAATAACAGATTCACTTCTCCTCTTCATGATCAGTAGGATAAAGGTCTTAAGGCTTCCTTTGTTTAGAAGGCCAAAATGACTATGCTCTCCTGGCATTTTTGTCCTACCTTCCTAACCCTCTGAAAGATACATGTGAAAAGGGAGAAATTATCTCTGCAGCAGCATTCATGCTACACAGCTCGGGACAAAATCACATTTAATTTCATCTCAAAGTGGTGTCAACCATAATGCATCACAGAAGGAGAAATACTCAAACTGTGTTTACAGCACAAAGGCAACATAAGCCCATTATTTGTTTCCTATCAACTCCTTTGATGCCTACAGCACACTTTGGAGAGTTTTTCACCTCTTGTCCAGTGCAGTAATGAGCAAACAGTACATGTACTTTTCCTTTAAATTTGAGTTTTTTATTTTCCTCCCAAACACTCATGGATTAGGTAGGAGCTCTCTTTCAGTAAATCAACAAAATTTTTGATGTCTCTAAACATGGATTAAATACTTCAGCAACAGAAGTAAACATTCTTAGAATGTATCTGCTTTTAAGAAATTTTTAAGAAGATTCTGAGTCACAGAGCTTATTTTTTCTGTCAAAAGAGAAACATTTTCTGTTCTGCGATCATGAAAAAGAAAACAAATCTTAATTTTAGCTGCTGATGTGAATCCATCAAAATGTTTTAAAGCCACTAATAAAATCAGATAAAGCAGGATCCCTTGTAGAACCCATAGGAATTTAAGATTTCAGTATATAGTTTAATTAAAGTTTATAATATGGAAAACATATTTTATAATACAGTTTCTGCTCTAACATTTATAGACATAGGAGCTTATTTTATAGCCCCAAATTAGGAAATGAACTTCAAATTCATTTACAAAACAGTAAATGCCCTTAAAATTTTCTAAGAATTGAAAGCTTTCTGTTTGACAGTAAACTTTGTAATTTCTTAAGGATGATGATAATTAATCATTGCCTACGAATAAAACTATTTTTGAAATATAAAAAAGATTACAAGAATTATAAAGTATTACTAAGAAAAGAAAATCAATGTTGAATAACTAATTCGCTTTGGCCTAAACCAATTTGGGTTATGATGTGATTGAGTTTAATAGAAACTGACAATTCTTAGTACACGTTTTTAATGAAAGCTTAAATTTCAAATTATCTCAAGAACTCAAGTCTTATTTGCAAGTGTATTTGACACTTATTTCAATGCTGTGTGATAAGTATTTGGCAAATTTCACATAGGTAAAACATTATGCCAGTTTTATTTAACTAAGTTTTAATAAATCTGTAACAAAGCTTTCCTTTATTCAATAAACTATGTAAATGAACCATTTTTAGTCTCATCATTCTTTTGGACTTGTACATTAAAAAAAAAAAAGACAGTATTTCTCTGTTTTGAATATAGACCTGTATTCACTGTTGCTCGGTCCTATTCCATCCTTCATGAGTCAGTGCCCCAGAGGCTGTGGTCTACATTGCTCTCATGCTTACACTATAGGGGTATGTGTGCACATGGTAGGAGAAAATATTTCCTGAAAGACCCCAGTGGATTTTTTAAAAATCTCATAGTAGCCACATTTCTTCTGTTGAATTATAGCCTGTGATTTGTTTACCTTTTGTGTAAATCTAATTTTATATAAATTTATTCCTAGCTCTACCTAGCAATATATTATGATTGACTAATCAAGAAGATAAAGCTTGATGCACTGTTTGAAAGCTAGCCATCTTTATCTCCATAACAAACCTAGGAATGGAAATATTTACTTATAAATATCATGCTTTCTGGTTTGGAAAATATTTGTTGTAGGAAGAGTATGGGTCCTGAAAATATGCTAAAAATAATGATTTTGCCTTGCCACTCTGTAACCATATTCAAAGCATAACGGTATTTTCATAAGTACTCATTTAATCATCTAATATTAATAATTAATAATCATTTATCATTCTCCAAATAAGCAGGGAGGATAAAAAATACATGACATGAGACTTGCTCAAGAACTTACAATGTCAGTGGAATTTAGAGGGTACAGATTTGCTAGTAGATAATATCTATTTATCACTGTTAACATAGGTATGAACTATTTTAAAAGAAGGTTAATTAAGAAGAAAGGTGAATTCCTCAATAAGTAGAATGTGCTTGCTGATTTAACAAAACAGTAGCAAATTAGAACAAATTGACCTTTTGTTTCATTAAGTATGGTGCTAACTGATAAGTTTAGATGGAAAATCAATCAGCATTTTAACACACCAAATTAGAGGAAATAAACTTGCTTATAAAGCTGGGTAAAAAAGGTAACCCAGTTACAGATTTAAGGACCTGCATTTATTAATTAGCTACTTAATTAATTAGATTAATTAGTCTATTAATCAGTATAGACTATTAGTTTATTAGTTATGTTTTTTGTAAGGCTAACTAAGTCCGTATAGGAAAAAGACAACTCATTATAGACAAGTGGGACTGGGATAATTTGGAATTGTACACTGTTTTCTAAGAAGCTCTACTGTGATCAATTAATCTTATTCCCAAGAAATGGGACTAAATGGTGAATCTTCAAAAATCAGATTAATAGAGAAAACCTGTTCAGTGGAGTGTTCTATATTTATTGAAACACAATCTATTTGAACCACTAGGTCATGAAGTAGTGATCTACCCTGTGCTTCAACAGATGGCACAATTGAAGAAAGTCCAAGCTCTTCATGGTAAATGGAACACAACTTGGGCTCAGAAATGCCCGAAAGCCATAGGAAGTAAATATAATGGCTTCTCTTTTTGTTTTATTATCATTATTATTTCTCTGGATTGTTAATTTCCTGTCAGAAGTAACCAGCTTTAAGCCTACTATTTTAGACCCCTATAAATTTAGTTAAGATCTGAGCTTGTTTTGTTTTGTTTTGTTTTTCCCTCCTAGATTAGGTACATCAGGCAATTCTCTCTTTTGCCTCCCAGGTATATATAAGGGCTCTGAAAAAAGAAATAAATAGATAAATGGTGGTAGGCGACAGGAGGGTAGTTTCTGAGGTCAATAAATGGGAAATATCACATACATTTCTCACCGAGCTTCAGAGTATTTCTTGACATCAGAGAAGTCCTATAGTAAAGACTATTACTTAAGTTACACAATGCAGCATTTCTCCAAATTTTGAAGTCAAGAAATCATTTTTAGAGGCTAAAGATTTTTTTTTATCTCCTGGACCTTTGGAATCATGGAACATGGTATTACAAGTACTTCATGGGAGAAAAAGCAAGTTTCCTATCCCAAGCAAATGTATCCTGACATCTTAGCCTGCTTCACTTTTGGTATTGGGAGGTGAAATGAATTGCCTTCCAAAATGATGTCATGGATTATTGGTGCTCTCACAGTAGCAACAATATTATATCATACAGTCATTCGAAGACAGGTGTTATACCAAGCAAAAAGAACTGTGGTTCCTGGTATATAACTAATACAGAATTTTCAAAACCAAATATAATAATTGCTCTAATTCTGTAATTGATTTTGGTGGAGAATTTGCCCTATACAAACACTAGTCTAAATTCCATTTCCAGTTCTATCGGACACCTTGGAAGTGGCAAAAAGGCAAAATTCCCCATTTTCATTTTCTGATATGATCAGAAGCAAACTTTCTGATTTTTTTATTTAAAGCATTTTTTTAGAAGTGAGCTACAGTTCTGGTGAGCATAGCATAACACATAAACTAGTTGAACCACTGTGTTGTATGACTGAAACTAATGTAACATTTTGTGTCAGCCATACTTCAATTAAAAAATAATGATAAAATGGGTGCCTGACTGGTGCCGTCATTGGAACATGCAGCTCTTGATGTCAAAGTGCTGAGTTCAAGCCCCACATTGGGTGTAGAGATTACTTAAAATAATAAGAAGAAGAATGATAAAATAAAATGCAAAAAAAAATGTTAGCTGGCATGTCTTATTTATATGTGATTAGAAGCCCTAAGAAACACTCTTCCTACCAAGGGTCCTGTTGAAATGCTAGCATTAAAATTGCATTTATTTGTTGCCATACTGTTATTAAATATTTTTAAATATCCCACCTCTTGCAAAGAATTGTTGTATTAAGTAATTTTGACATATCCAAGTGCCATTTAGCTTGAGGGGTTTTGTTTTGTTTTTTATTTTTCTTTTCCTTCTGTGCATTAGCTAACATCAGCTACAATGCAGAAATTTAAAAGAAGCTTAGGAAGTGGAGGTACAAAAGGAAGAGAAACGAAATTTTAGAATGTCAGTTACTGTTCAGTAATTGAACAAGTTCGGAAAGGGGGGTAAATTTAATTGCATCAAATTAAAAAAAATATGTGTTTATTTTCAGGTGAGTATGGATGGGGAATATAGTAAAATAACATTATAAACCTGCAATCCTAGGGAAAACAACATGGATGTCAGCAAAATATCACAGAAGGTTGGAGTGGATAGACATTGATAATCTCTTTGGTTGTGTAGTTAAAATGGCATTTGTTTTAAAGTCCCTCTGATCTGGCTTTGTATTTTGGCTCTGCATTGAGCAATATTCTCCCAGGCAAATTGCTTTCTAATCCTCGGATTCTTTATTTGAAAAATAGTGATTTTTAAAAATGACCTACTAATTATAATTGTTTTGAGGATTATGTAAAATTATTTATGCAACAGAGAGCCACAATTAATGGCTAATGCTTTCTGAAAGTTCATAATGTATCAAAACCTCTTATAAGCACTTTAACTGTATTAACACATTTACTATTCACGGCACAGCTATGAAGTAGGCACTAACGTTGTCATTTACATTTTATAAGTGAGAAAATCGAGGAGCAATAAGGTTAATAACTTGGTCAAGTTCACATTGCTAGCCAGAGCTAGGATAAGAATTGATACAGTCTAATTCTAGAGATGGGACTCTTAACCACTCTAATAATTCTTGATCAAACATGATTAATTTATTGTCAATTCTCTTCAATCATTATTTTATCCCGGGGCTACTTTATACACATTTATAATTATAACCTGATACAATTCCCTGACATAATTTAAAATATAAAACACTGAATGGAAAAAATTTAGACAAACATCCTGTATAATTTTGAAAATGTTATATAATTTGCATAGAGCAAAATAATTGGAGATATTATAATGACTATATAATAAAGACTTTATTTGAGTTTTATTAGAGGAATTTAGAGTTAATCTGGTCCGAGAATTCACAAACTACCTTCCACAGGCCACATCAGTCCTGCTGCCTGTTTTTATGCTACCTGTGAGCTAAGAAGGGTATTTACATTTTTAAAGAGTTGAGAAAAATAAAAATAATATTTTGTGACATATAAAAATTATATAAAATCAAATTTTGGTATGTATGAATAAAGTTTTAAATTTTGTCAATACATACTATTGGAAATTCATTTTCTCTCATACATATACGTATATATGTTATGTATATAATGTGTATAATGTCCTAGATTGTGCTTCTTAGTCTACAAAGAGTAAATACTTATATCAGGACCATTACAGAAAAAGTTTTTTGATTTCTTATTCCAGTCCAACAGTCTCATTTCAGGTATGAATTAAGAACCTCGTCTAGGATCACAGAGCTAGTTAGAGAATGATTTAATCCAGAATCCAGGCCTTCTGATTGCGGGTTCATTGTTGTGGACCCCATAAATGATCCTGAAGACTTTGAACTCTCTCACCATAAGGCTGTGTTGTGAAAATCTTAGCAGAGTTCTCAGTTAACTCAGTCAGTTAACTTTCTTTTTAAAAATAAACTGAGTATTTACAACTTGGCATCACACCTATACAGAAAGAACTGAAGTCACTCAGAATCTTATGATGATGGAAAACTATCCTTATAGAATGTCTGAAATGAAAATTTAAGTTACAGCAGGACTACAATAAATGAAGGGTTATCACAATTGACTTAGAAAATTAGTTCAATTACACTTACATTATAAAGGATTAGGGACAGTTACTGATGGTGAGCTGAATGGTACACGTGGATAAATGGTTCTATGAAGAAAACATGAAATGCATGTCATTATGCTGTCCATGCAAGTGTTGGACTAAAAGCCAAATGTGTCATAGGGTTTTTGAAAAATGATCAGACCATGGAGTTGACCATAGGCAAGGGTAAAATGAAAGCATCCATAATGGAGTCCAACCTTTGACTACCAACTAAGAATGACATGATCTTCATTCTTTTCTTATTATTGATTACTAAAGTTCATCTTCCTTTGTCAGAAATCTTTCCTCTTGGATGAAAAGAAGTCTTTTATCACTTGTGGTGGGTAAGATTTATTGCTTCTTTCTCATTCAGAATTATGCTTATTAAAGCAAAGAGCTTAAGCATTTCAATTTAAAATTTACAGTGTATGATTATGTCACAAGCTGTTTTTTATCCTCTCCCATATGATTTTTTCTGTCTACAATTTATTTTCATAAATCAATAGTTTGCTAGGTTTTATATATAGTTTTGTGTTTTGAGGGAAATGTATAGATACTCAAGATATTACACGTGCTTTATAACTTTTCTGCATCATTTTCCTCTAACATCAACTTCATATTAAATTTTGAGTAAATCTTGAATATTGAGTATACCAGTTAAATGCAACCATAGGCTTAGTTTTTAATTCTACCAAATGGAGTCAACAATAAAGGCTAATGATAAATTACAAGTGTATACTTTCCTCCCTAAACAGCTCCTGAACTCCGTATGTCCATGTCTAACAATCTTCCTAGAATATGTAAATAGGCATCTCAAAGTTACCATGTTCAAAATCCAACTTCCAAACCTACCACTTGCTTCTTTCAGATTTCCCTTTTCAACAAAAGACACCACCAACAAATTGTTCGATAAAGAAAACACACTCACATACAACTATTTTTTCTATCTTTCACTCATATCTGCTGCAATATGGACTTCTGTTGACACCAAAAATATACCCACCAGCTCTCCACACTTCTGTCCACCTCCATGACTGCCTCTGTTGTACAAGATAACCATCATGTCTCTCCCAAACCAACAGCAGCTCCTTCAGTTCCTTGCTTTCATGTAATTCATTCTCATAACACAAGTCAAAATGGATATTTAAATATACTGCTTAGACCATAGCTCTTGACTGCTTAAAACTCTCTATTATACTTAAAATCTAAATTCTTTGCTATGGCTTAATAGGCATTATCCAGCTTCTCTCTGTCTCTTCAACTTCAACCCTTCCCATGGTCAGATACCGGCCACTCTAGCCTTCTTTCTAGTCCTCAAACATTCTAGGCACGTTTTTACATCAGGATGTTATATAGTTGACGTTTTATTTGTCAGGATCTGTCTTGCTCCAAATCTTTGAATGATTGTTACCATTTGCGCTCAGTTCATGCATGATCTCAGATAGGACTTTCATGATCATTCTAAAGAGGCTATCAGCCCCTCCCCCATTTCATTTCATTCACAGTTCTTCATTATTCAGGTTTATCTCAACTATTATTTTTGTTTTGTTTCTGTAACCCCCTATAGAATGTAAATTCAGATAAGCAGAAATCTAGTCTGTTCCATTTAGTTTTAGAGCCTCTGATTAAGTGCCTGTCACATAGGTGATAATCAATAAATATATGTTGAATCAAACAAAGTAAAATTTCCATCATCCATAGTTTTTCTTTCTTTTTGGCCTTTTGTTTCCTAAACTTGTCATGATTAAGATGCATCTCCCTGACACCAATGCTACAATGCCTCCTTAAACAACTGTGTTGGTTTTGAAGAATGCAGCATTATAAAGATGGTAGTCAAAACATTTCTCAGTCATAGTTTAAAAGTCAACATAAATATGGACTGAAATTTCCCTTCTTTATGTATGTTGTACTAGTGTAAGATATTATGAAATAAAAAAAATCTGAGTTTATAAAAGAAAGTAACTCTGTTTCCAATTTATGTATTTGATTATTCACCAAGTGTATAAATTGGGTTTGCAGGGATAGAGATTTAATAGGCACCATATTAGCTATTCATGTAAAAATGCTGAAAAAAATGTTCTATATTAATAAAAAGCTTGTGGCATAAATACTTTTGGGCTAGTTAATAGTGACTTATGCAAATAATGTTCAAAAGTGCTCTGATCTGACTTTCTTCTTAATTTGATGTTATAAATTTTAAGTTGTAATAGTAACATGACTTTCCATGTAATTCATTTCTTGGGGATTATTGCTGCTTCCAGCTGTTAGTTTCTTGGCTTCAAGTCTTATTTCTCATAATATTACACCATAAGATGTAATACCCTCCTGAAATACTCTGCTTGTTATGTCTTAATGTCTAATTATACAAATACCATCTGTAACATGAAATTTGATTGTTAGAGAGATGACCATTCTAGTGAAAACCACAAATGTCATAAAATCAAAGTTTTGCTGAAAAATAACAAAATATAATGTTTCCTGACTCCAATAATCATCATCATCATCACAATAATGTTAAATTTCATTAAAGCATGTATTGAAACACCAGAAAACATTTAGTCATTCAGGAAACAGAGGGATTAACAGCATTAAGCTCTCTGCTATAGTACTTTCATTTCCTTTAGATTCATCTGGTAATGAATTAGACCAATTTAGAATCATTATTTAGGATCCTTGAAAAGTTCACTAACACTACTTTACAACTCTATGATGACAAACCCATACTTAACCATTTTCTGTATAAGCTACCAAAACACAAACTGGTGCTAAATATATCCAATTAAATAAACTTAACAGGACTCACAACTGAGTCAGATTAGCTATAGAAATTACGTAACTGAACAGAAACTAGCAAATAATTATTATATAATACCATTTCATATATCACACAACATATATTTTAGAGATAATGGATTTAATCATGTAGGGCTAATTATAATTGACAAAAATAATTATTTTAATAAATAAAAATGCATAGCTTAAAACGTATGAATTCTACTATAGTGTATAGGGAATGGCATTTTCAAATTCATTCACTATTTTGTTATCTTATTATTTTGTGGCAAAACATTTTCGGTGGTAAAAATATTTTATGGTGGTAAGAAGTTCTTTGTATATATATATAATTTATCCAAATCATACTGCTATCAGAATAATGAGCTTTACTCTTCTCACGTCATGTGCAATTTGGAAATGTTAAAAAGATCTCGATTTACGGGTGCCTGGGTGGCTCAGATGGTTGAGCATCAGCCTTCAACTCCAGTCACGTGATCCCAAAGTCCTGGGATGGAGCCCCATGTGAGCCCCATGTTGGGCTCCTAGCTCAGCAGAGAGTCTGCTTCTCCCTCTCTCTCTGCCTCTCCCCCTGCTCATGCTCTCTCTGTCTCTCTCCCTCAAATAAATAAATAAAATCTTTAAAAAAAAAACTCGACTTAAAAAAAGAGAAAATACAATAAATACCACAGAATCTGGTAAAAGCCACTTCCGTTTATGGTAACAGTGGTCCTTTACACTCATCTCCCTTTCCTGAGAAGCACTGCTCCTCTGATAGTAGTATGGATTAGCCATTTATCATCTATATTTGAAGCACTTCTCATTTTTCACTATATATTGACTTTTTCTATTGATATGCTGCAGCTGAACATGTTTCCTTCCTGAATTCTTCTGCCAAGAAAAGAAATTGAAGTAGAGGCAAAGGGAATAAGGATAGAAGTGAATACATGTATGCGTTGGCTTATTGCTTTCTGCATGTTAAACATTTGGACCATACTACTAAGTAACTGAATATCAGGTTTCACTAAACTACAAATGGCTATAGTAAAATTTTTACAGTAAAACTATAAAAGCATGTTTAATATTATATTAAAGTTCCTGTGATGTATTTTATGTGTCTAAACACAAATCAAAGCTAAGTAACCAAAGACAACTATCCTGAAATTCTTATGATATCATAAAATATTTTATTCAATTTCCTAAACTCATTTGACTTCTCAAATAATTAAAATTGAAAAATTAGGGGCGCCTGGGTGGCTCAGTTGGTTAAAGCCGCTGCCTTCGGCTCGGGTGAGCCCCGCATTGGGCTCTCTGATGGGCGGGGAGCCTGCTTCCTCCTCTCTCTCTCTCTGCCTGCCTCTCTGCCTACTTGTGATCTTTGTCTGTCAAATAAAAAAAAATAAAATCTTTAAAAAAAATTGAAAAATTATCATTCACTTAAGGTAAAATTTGGCTTGATTGTCTCTTTTTGAAATGATTGCTAAAAAACTTGACTGAAGTTACAAAATTGCAGACATTATTCCCATTTTACAGAAAAAGAAATAAATCTAGCAAAGTAACAAAGTTCTTCTTTTATTTAAAAATATTGTTTTAAGATTTTAAACTATTCATAAAACAACTCATAAAACTGAAGTGATAAAACTGATGTGACCATTGCACTTTTCCAAATGGCTTAAAACCTAAACTACCCCAAAGAAACAAAAAAGTTTCTAGTGGTATTCTTTAATAATTGCAAATGATGTACTACCCTATAATTACAAAGATGGATATATCTCACTTTTGTAGGTTGTACTCCTTGAGGTTAGAAATGCCTTATTCTCTTTTTCCAAAAGAACCTCTACAGTATTTTTCCCATAGCAAGTGCCCAATTAATGTTGTCTATTGAATATTTAAGGTCTAACTCATTCAAAATTCTTTAAACTATTAGATAATTTTCCCTTGTACACTTGTGCAAAGTTCAAGTTGGAAATAAAATTATATTTCAAGTATGTAATATAGCATAATTTAACAAATAAATGGAAGGAAGAGAGTAACTAATTAGATAACTAAAGTCCAAGCCAATATACTGAAATTGCCAATTGAGTCCAAAGGGTTGTATTGAACTTCAATAATCTGATTTCTTTGAGTGGTTAATTTCATTATACAATTGTAGTTCTTAAATACTTAATATATAATTATCTTAGCTATTCAATTTTTTCTGAAACCCCATCAAATTTTGATGGGTTACAGTAGAGTCAATATTGGTTCAGCTTTCAGGATTGCTCTGTTTGTAATGTGTTTTCATGGAAACATCTATTGGCATTTCTTTAAATTTTGATACTAAGAAGAAATTCTTGCATGTCCTGCATATTACTTTTTATAATAATAGTAATTTTGGTGATAAAAGAAATAAATAAAATAAAGAGATAAAAGAAAATGCCAGGGAATTATATGAAAAATTTAATTTTAGCCTTCTTTTTTTTATGGTTCAGCACCACACTGAAGCAAATCAGATAAGTTAAAAATCTTGAGGATGCATTTATTCTATCTACTGATACCATACAGAGTTAGTTCATCTTTTAAAAATTAAATAATATGTTGTACCTGAATAATATGTGCTAAGAGTAAATCTTTAGCACATTTTATATTTCCATTTTACTTCAAATAAGCTTACAGATTAAAAAATAATATTTATAAATTAGCTAACATAAGAACTGAGTTAGAAACCACTCTACTTAATATTCTTTTTTTTTTTTAAGGATTTTATTTAATTGATAGGGAGAGACACAGTGAGAGAAGGAACACAGGCAGGAGGAGTGGGAAAGTCAGAAGCAGGCTCCCCACCGAGCAGGGAGCCCGATTTGGGGCTCGATCCCAGGACCCTGGGATCATGACCTGAGCCGAAGGCAGACACTTAACGACTGAGCCACCCAGGCACCCCTCTACTTAATATTCTACCAACATATTAAAAATGCACCCTTCTGGTACCCACCCTTGCACATTTATCTACCTCTTCGTACATACCAAATGACATTTATTAGCAACCTGGAAAAAACTAAATTAACAAACTGTCCTTGGAATCACCAATGTAATTTTTAACACTTGTTAAAATGCCTGACAATTTTAATTACATCTGATATAAATACTGTTAAGAAAAAGAATCCTGTTACATTAATGTTAGATCAACCATTCCAGCTTCCTCCTGGATAAACATATAAAAATGGTTAAACAATAAATTTCTATGGCAACAACTTAAATTCTAGGATATTCTTAGTCATAGCAGCAACCACAAAAGCTACTACTTTCTTCAAAGCAGCGGAACTAAACAAGATATTTCCTTTTTTCCTCCTTTTCCATCTGGTACAACTAAAATCTCTTTTACTTTGATGAATTAAATATGATTTAACTAGAAACAAGGTATCTCAACTAGTACACATGGCAGGTACAGGTATATGAACATTTCACATAAAGATAACAAAAAAAAGCTAGGCACTTCTAAGTGAAAGTTATGTGCTAAAACCATATATCCTGTCAACTAAATTAATATGTATTATGCATTACTTTAAAGCAAACTAATATATATAGCTATATATTAGTTTTTATATATATAATCGTGACAGAGATTCTTTATCAAACTGAAAAAGCATTCTCTAAATAATGAATGTTCTTTTACATTAAGTCATTGCTTATGTTTTCTACATGGATCTTTAAACATATAGTGGTTTTTATTAAAATATTTGATAATTCTAATTTTTAGAATCAATAAATAGATAATTTAATGATTTGAATATCTATAATTCACAAAAGCATATAGCAATTCATCTTTTTTCTTACATGTTCCCTTTTTATACATTCTTGGAGAACACACTAAAGTTATACCCTCTAAATGTAGGGCAATTTTCTTTTGCTGAAGACATATTGGAAATATAAAGGGCTACCAATACATACTTAAGAAGATACAACTTGGGTTTTTGATTTGTTATAAAGTACTTTTACAGCTATATGTATTTAAGGATACTCTTTAAGAGTTTGTCCTATTAATATATATGACCATATATATGACCATGCCATTCAAATAATGAAGTTTTGTAGTATGAGGGAAATTGGATTTAAATACCACTCCAGTATCTACCAGCTATTATCTGAGTCATTGCTTTCTCTCCTTAAGCCTCAATTTTCTCATCTGTATAATGGAAATACCAATATTGTTTTAAATTATTCTGTATTTGTAAGGGTTAAATTAAATAATTATGTAAACCATTTAGCCCATGCCTGGCACATAATAACCACTAAAAGCTGTTAAAGCTAACATTTGAGAAATAAGTTTACTCATTAAACTTTGTCCTCTATATCATAGTTTATTTTTAATTGGTATGAAGAAAACTTATTGTCCCAGTAAACATCTTCTAGGAGAAGTTCTAGTTTCCTGACTTAGACTAATCATGTATTAGTTTTAAAAATTACTACTATGCCTCACTAGATATTTTTTAAGTATCACTTCTCACCAAAGATGTAGAATATCTACCATCTTTTCTTTTCCTTCTTAAGGTTATAATATTGTTGAATAAAACTTTTCCCCTCCTCCAACTTTTCCATTACAAGTAAGCTGTTGATTGCTTATTACAGGGAACCCAGCTGTACTCCCCCCCCCCAAAAAAAAGAATTAAGGCCTTCATAAGAAAAATAAACTGGGGTGCCTGGGTGGCTCAGTGGGTTAAAGCCTCTGCCTTCAGCTCAGGTCATGATCCCAGATCCTGGGATCAAGCCCCACAGTGGGCTCTCTGCTCAGCAGGGAGCCTGCTTCCTCCTCCTCTCTCTCTCTCTGCCTGCCTCTCTGCCAAATAAATAAATATAATTTAAAAAATAAAAATAAATAAATAAGCAGCCCATAATATTTGTCAGAGGATAGTAAGTTCCAATTTTATCACTATGAAATGCACTCCACAAACAAAAAAATCAAGAGAGAAAAATGATGAATGGCCTTAAGGATAGTCATAGTTTATAATAAAGATTTTATTTAAAAATCATTAAAATAAATAATACATACTCCAGAATATCAGTGTTCTAGGAAATTACTTCTCTTTAAAATATGAGTTCTAGAAGGCAAATCTTACTACTACTGCTCTGGGGGCTTTCATTAGCTGATTTACAAATTTATCTATCTATAGATAGATAGATGTAGATATCCTTCAATCTGTAGTCTTTTAACAAACTTCTCCAGGGTGGACATGTGGTGGAATGCAGACCCCCCATCAACATGTGTAATTTTCTTTGCTTTTTGTTCTTTAACTGCTGATAAATAGGCTGCTTAGAAATCCCAGAGGAATATGATTGAGGCCAGGTTACACTGGCTCATAAAATTCCAACAGTTCAATGCTTTTCTTGTTAATTACTAGGCCACAACCAGAAATCCAAATGATCCAAATGATGGGAAAGAAACACTTCTTTAGGATAATGATTGATTTCCATAAAGATGAGTGCTTTAACAAATTTCAGTATGCAGTTGTTGGGGCGGGGAGGGTGGGTGGGCACTAATTAGTTTTACCGTTTTCAGCAGATGTTGAATTCAAAACGCCAGCAGCATCTCAAATGCCAGTCATTAGGGCTGTCTTTCATCGAAGAGTGCTGACCAATGAAATCTCCACTCTGTTTAATGAGACCGATCTAGGCAGAGTCAATTAAATCAAATCTCTCCTAACATCCTTAATATATCTGCAGTGTGTGCAGCAACAGCAGAGGCAGCAGGGAGGGATTTCCAGTATTAATAAAGGGATTCACTGCCGCATAAGGAGAGGGGGAAAGCGGGTGGGGGAGGGTATGTTGGGAAAGACCTACTTCACCTACAGGGGAAAGCTGGAAAAGCCCGGGTGGGGATGGAGGAGGAGGGCAGCTACGTAAAGGCTAAAAAGCTAAGTAAAAGGATTAGAGAGAAAGCCTTGATATTATCGCTCCAGAAGGGATCCACCCCCAACCGCCCCCCTCCCAGGTCCCTTCCACAGCAAATCCAATTTACCAGTTGCAAACATGAAGCTGGAAAAATGTAAGGACCCAGAGTTGAAAACATTTTCACTTTAATACTGAAAAAATATGCCATTATAAAATCCTCGAATAGAATTAGTAAGTTTCACGTGCTTCCTCGGTTCTTTTTTCCTACTGTATAAGTAAGATTTACACCAGCACAGAATTGCTACCATAAGATCGCAGCCTAAGCACTAGAATGACATTAATTGGTCATGCTTAACTGCCTCAAAATCTTTTTTTAATAATTACACTGATACTATAATAGAAATCATGGGTACTTATTTTACATTCAGATGGAAGGCATTATTGGATATCTATAGAAAAATATTCCCCCTCAAAAAAAAATCACCATCAAAATAAAGGAAAGGAGCCCCAAAACAACCCATAAAACTTCGCTCAACAAAATACATTTTTAACTCATAAAATGGACTGATGATTAGCCATGCAAATGTCTTAAATAAAACCTTTACATTTTTTTTTTCACAGTAAACGTACGTACGCTCTGAACTGCCTACTGATCACAAATAATGGCGAAATGGCACTTTCTGATTATACTGTGTTTTGTTTATAGAAAGTTTGATACGATGGGACTTATCAGGTAAGAGGGTGGGTGCTGTGAACGTGACGCCGTCTCCAGTCGCCAAGGAGGGCAGCGTCCCTGGAGCGCGTGGTTTCCATGCGAGCCATGCAGCACTTTTTGTTTTTGTCAGAAGTCAAAGTTATTTATTTACAATACATTCATGCCTTCGTGCAACTGCCCGTCCCTGCATAGCCAACAGGGAGCCATCACGCCCCCTCTCACGGGGCTAATCCACAGGGGAAAAATAGATATCTATCTCTCTATATAGATATGGGTATATGTATATATGTATAGGACCGCGGCAGCCACCCCCATCAGCTCCACCGCAGAGGGCTAGTTCTTTGAGCAGGGCCCCTGCTGGGTTTTATCAAAAGGAGCTCGCAGCAAAGAGCGATTTGGCAGCGCTCTCCCAGCTCGCCACAGTCTGCTCTTTGTTTCCAGGAGGGAGCTAAGGGGTCAAACCCTCTCACTGGAGCTAGTTCATAGTTATTTATTTACTTATGTCCATAAAGCCTTGGGGCGCGCTGGACTTGGGTCTGGGCTTCTCTGCCCCAGGGATGACAGCGGGGTGGGGACAGGTTGGTGGGGGGCATCGCCTCCCCCTCCCCGCTCTACCCCGGTTGGGGTCTTAGTCTGAGAGCGAGTGGGAGCCACAGTCATATACTCTGTGGGCCCCATCTGCGTTGTAAGGCCCATTGTGCCAGTAGGAAGAGTCACAGACTGTCTGTAGGGAATTAATTTCGGACGCCGAGGAGTTGGCGTCCCTTCGCTTAGATCGTTTTCTATTCCTCAGGATAAACACGAGCATGCCCACTACAGTGAAGGCGGAGGTGACAAACACCAGCAGCAGTCCCGGGACCAACACCGAGATGGACACCCTGCTGGTGTCTAGATAGGAGTTGGAGTGTGTCCCGGTCTCCGCCAACCCAGTGCTGTTTTTACTGTGCGAAGTTAACGTGGGCGAGATCCTCGCGTACAGCTGGGGGCAGATCTCGTCATTGGAGAGGAGCATGAAATCCTTCCTAAAGAAGTTCACCGGCGTCTCACACTTGAGGTCGCTCATCAGCACTTCGGAACCCAGGCGTTCTGCCCATTGCTTAAAAGGCACAATGGTGCAGGAGCACTCCCAAGGGTTTCCGTGCAGGTCTATCTGGATGATGGAGGTTAACTGGTCCAGCACCCCCGCCACCGGAAGGTACATGAAGTAATTGTTGTGCAGGCTGAGCTTAGAGAGCGAGACCCCAGCGAACACGTCCACTGGTAGGGACCTCAGTAAGTTGTTATTGAGAATGAGGATCCTCAGTTTGGGCATGGCATTGAAAGTGCCAGGAAGGATGAGCTGGATTGCATTGTACTCCACGTTCAGGTACTCAAGGTTTTGCAGCCCAGCGAATTTTTCTCGGGACAGCGTGTCCAGGTAGTTGCTATCCATATACAGCCACCTGAGGTCCAAAAGGTTCTTAAAAGTGTTGTTCTCTACAGTAGCAATGTTATTGTTGCCCAGATCTAACAGAATGAGATTCTTGTAATCCACAAAGTGCGATTTTCGGATGCTATGGATCTTATTATCGCGAAGGAAAAGCTCCTGCACGTTGGAGAGTTTGGGCTTCAAATCAGCCAAACTGCTCACGTTCCGGTTGTTGCAGTTCATCTTTAAACCCGACCCCGGGATGTGGTCGCAGCTGCAGCCCCCAGGGCAGGGCAAGCCGTTGGCTGGGGGTTTGTTTCTGGCGCTGCCGGTCGCTATCGCAGCAGTGGGTCTTATTTTGATCTGCCAGTTGCCTGGGATCTTTGTACCTCCGTTTGGAGCAGACCCTGGGGTGGCATGATCCTCTTGCCCATTTGTCTTGAAAGGGGTTGGCAGGGGGCCAGGAGCGAAGGTCTCTTCTTGGGCAGGGGGCGCTGGGAGACTTGAATCCACTCGATTTTTCAAAGGACACAAGTCCTGTTCTGTGGTTTCATTGAGGTCTTTCCCCTGTAGTCTGGTGGGGGCTTCACAGACAACTCGGCCGATCAGAGCATTTTTGGGAATATTTTCCAGCCATTCTTTCAGGGAGAGGAGATCACAGGTGCAGTCCCACGGGTTATCCTCTAGCAGAATCTCGGCAATGCCAGGGATTTGCTCCAAGACTTCCTCATAGGGCAGCGTTTTCAGCCTGTTTCCCCGGAGGTCGAGGTGGGTGATGGGCACATACTGGAACACGTTGGCAGGTAGGGTGCTGATGAGATTGTCATTTAAAATGAGTACCTCCAGCTTGTTCAAGTCCTGGAAGGCCCCAGGGTCTATATCCCGTAATAAATTAAAATCGGCCTGGAGGTATTCCAGATCGTCCAGCCCCAGAAAAGTCTGCTTTCGAAAAGACTTTATCTTGTTGTTGTTGATGTGCAGCCTTTTCACCAGCTGCAGCCCCAGAAAAGCCCCAGGAACGATTTCATGCAAGCCATTGTTTTCCATGTGCAAACTAACTGCATTATAAAAGTTAGCAAACTCATTAGGGAAAAGTCGAGTGAGGGAATTACCATGCAGAAATAGATGGTAAAACTGGGAAGTCGGGGCGGTGAAACGCTGCAGACTTGTAAAGCCCTTTTTTTCACAGTCTACGTGTAGGTCCCCTTCTATCTCATTGCAGGAACAGATCTTCTCTTTACAAACGTCCCCTGTAACGTTTCCAGCGGCAAAACAAAGAGACGTCTCCAGCAACAGAATCCAAAGCAGCATTTTTAAAGCGAGCAATTCATCCCCGATCTCATCACAAAGTAACAGCGACCATCCTGCTCGCCACAGACACAATTCAAGTTCATTTAGTGCTCCAATGTCCGAACCCAGGGAAGGAGAAGAAAAGGGTTTGGGGGGGTGGGGGCGGATTCCTTCCTCCCTAACCCCCCCGCACTGCAACAACCCAGGCGCCAGTCAATAATTATATCCACAGACTATCCAGGCACGTAGTGCAAGGCAAGCAAAAAGGGGGGGGGGGAGAAAGAAAGAAAAAAAGAAAAAGAAAGGAAGAAGAGAAAGAAAAGAAAAAAGTAGAAAAAATAACCCCACTCCCCCTCAACCCTTTAAAAATTACCAAAAGAAGTTAAATATATACATATAAATTAAAAATACACCCTTACAGAACCTGGTCTAGTGGTCCTCACTAATCAGGAAAGGAACAATGCTAGTAATTAGGAGCAAGTGCATGTTAGAGAAACAAGCAGAGGGTTTGCAGCGTAGTACAGGCGCACTGCCTGTGCATGGCTGTGCGTCGGACTGACCTTGCCTCTCTGATACAGAGCAGGGTTTTCGGCGCTTCTGGAGCTGAGGCTGCTGATGGAGTTCTTGCTGTGGCTGCAGGTTGCCCAGAAGTCCCCCCGAGGTGCTGTCCAGTCCCCCCGGTGCTGAAATCACGCCCGACCGAGGAACTCACGCCGCCGAGCCAATGGCGCTGGAAAATTTCCGCAATCGCTGCGTTTTGTAGCTGTCCATCCTTTTCCTTTCCTTCCCTTCGGTCCTCTTCAGCTTTTTTTCTGGGCTCCGGCTCTCGGTTACTGGCTCTTCTTTTCTTTTTCTCCTCTTTATTCTGCTCTTTCGGAATTACGTGGAGGGGGTGGAGGGCGGGGGGCGAGTTGTTTGAGGGAGGGAGAGAGCGCGAGAATGGGGAGGGGGGTAGAAGAGAGTTGCTAAGAAGCTCTGCTTGTTCCAGCCTGGTGCACTCTGAAAGATCTGACACCCTCTGCTGATCTGCAGTAGCAAAAATCCATCTGGTGAGGGAATGCTGAAGGAAAAAAAAAAATCAATCCACGTACAGGGCAAGCGTTAAAAAATGTGGGCATTAAAGGCTGTCGATCCACATAGACGCTTATTTTAAATGGATTATTTAATTCTTTTTGTGTGCTGAAAACTTTACCCTTTCCTTTCCTTAACGACCTCACAGCCCCCACTACCTCCAGCGTTTGGAAAGGAGTGCTTTTAAAACATTTATTTCCCAATGGCTTGAATAAAATTAGTGTCAGGGTGTCAAGCGAACAGCAATTTGAGGTAATTATACTGCACGCCATTTTCATCGGTGCTTTAAATGCATTTCTTCTGTCTCTGCAGTACAATGTTTTATGCTATTTGATGTCTTTGAAAAAATTTTTTGGCATGTTGAAAGTGGTTGTTTGGAACATATAGTCATATCATGTATATTTTTTAAACAATATAACTGGGTATGTTTTTTTGTTGCATGGTATATAATTTAGACACATACTTTTTCTTTTTTAAACTTGGTATAGAATTTTAGTCAATTTGGTCGTTGAGAGTTAGGTTTCTCTGATGATATTTTTTGGATGTTATTTAAGTCTGCAGGGTGAAAATACAATGCAAAGCTTGCGTCTTTGAATCCAGACCCTAAAGCTTTCACTGAGAACCGGAAAAGGAGGGAGGGAGCAGGAAAAAAAAATCCCAGTATGATTCGTGAGTGCTCTTAAATACCCACTGGCAGACTGGCA
>ML110917.1:12505-28248 GCA_003697995.1 Taxidea taxus jeffersonii | reverse complement strand
ACACACACACACAGACACAGACACACACACACTCTCTCTCTCTCTCATACACACTCACAAAGTTTCCGAATCCATATGGACGAATTTAAAAAGCTTACAAGTAAATAACCAGTTGCATTTTGAGAGTGAGAGAGAGAGAAAGAGAAAGAGAGAGGTAGAGAGAGAGACAGAAAGAAACCACTGGTTTCTAAGGCCCTGTGTGAATGTTATCTGCAGGTAGTGGGCAGTTTCTCTTCTCTGGGTCACTGGTGCTGGTGGGACACCCAGCTAGGATTCTTCCCAGAGAAGGAATCATCTGGTTCCTGAACTTAAATGGAGCTTATAAACACCAAGTTCTAAAAACATCTGAAGGGAGAGAATGTGAGAATGCTGCTTTTTGGAAAAGTCAACTGTTCTGCTGACTTTTTTTTTGACAGAGTTGACACCTTTTCCATCAATATACTCTAAAAATTGTGTGCATGATTTTAGGGTTTGAATTTATAGGATATTATTATTTCCTTTCTTCAGTAGAAGCAGAAATACGTTTACAGTTTCCCTTTTATTTAGGTCTTACACAGTTGGACAGCTGTTAATATGCCTACTAATAATCTGAGTAAGAAATCCAGTATTCAAAGATGTGTGCATTTTGGAAAGGCTAGAGAGTTAAAGAATTCCAGGAAGGACTAAGGATGAGAAAATTCAAGGAAGTGTAGAGGAAAATTTTTTTTTTCCTGGGTCCAGAAGCTAATTCTTAGGGGTAGGCAGTTTTCATATCTGTATATAATATTTTCATATAATGAAATGTGTTGTCTTCTGGTGAAATTCAGTAGGAGGGCATGGATAAACATTCAGTTTGTTTGTGTGTGTGTGAGAGAGAGAGAGAGAAAGTGAGAGAGAGAGAGAGACCCCTTTTTCAGACAACCTATTACTCTTCTAAAACAGTTCAGTTCTTATTTCATTTAACCCATTACCGCATGTAGAAAGAGAAAGAGTTTAATCTGAAACTATTTCACAGAAAAACTGCTATGCACTTGAGAAGTGCAGATGTGCAAGAAGAGTTAACCTGAAGGGAAGGATATTTCTGTATCTTTTTAATAGGACTCAGGTCTGAAACTTCTTGGCTCCAGAAACCACCCTATGAAAGAAGGCAGCCTCATGCAGTGTCTGTGATTGATAGGGGTAGGCAAGGCTCTAAAGGAGAGAGATACAAATGCTCCCTGTTTAGAAAGAAAAATATTGATGGTGATCATCTAAAATCCCACTATTAAACTTAATTGGTTACGTGTTTATTCAGCTTGCTGAATAAATACTTTATGCGAAGAGACCCAAAAAACATATTTCAGTTGATTTTAAATGAAAAGAATTGAGGTAACAAGCAACTGATACTCAGATTTCATCCCTGGCCTCACCCATTAAACTTTGTATCTCTGTCCCCTGACTGCTTCTTGCCTTCAAAGCACCCATCACATTAGAAAATTTACAATCAGGATTTTCCTATTTCAATGTGTTACTTTTTTTTTTTTTCCAGTTTTACCCTCCTCAAATAGTTTATCATCTCTGCACTCTAAGGAAAGGTCTGTGGTAGGGCCAGATGAGCAACCAAATCTCAGTAGAATATTAAGGTAATATTACCCATATGAAGATATTCAATACAATATTACAAGCAAAGAACATAGACACACATGTAGCTCAGCTGAAAATGCACCCTCATTAATGAGCCCACAAAATTTTTCTTAAAAAAGTTATTTTCATAATAAATCTATTTCAGAGAAATAAAGCAGTCTGGAATAGCATATCCATCCCTCCAAAGGCTAACTCCTCAAGTATAACAGTAAATTTCTTGGTAGGAAATAAAAAAAATATATATGGCAATGTGTATGCGATCTAAACATTTCTAATGCCTTAGGGAAACATTTCTTAGGCATGAATTCTTTTTAAAAGGGTTCTACTATATATATTTGAGCTCAAGTGAACTACTTCAATTGCTTTGCCTTTCATAACAGATGATCTCAGGAGCCTGAGATAAGGGATACTCCAGATGATGATGAGAATTGATAATATTTGCTCAGGGCTGTAGTTTTGTTCCTGGGTTGTGGCCAGAAGGATTTCAACTGTATCATTAAATGTTCATATTTTCTTATTCTTCCTCAAACCGGTTCATCCCTCAAGTGACAAAAGTTAGCTGTACATATCGCATAGAATCATTACAATTAAAAATAGGATTACCAGTTTATTATCTATTTCCCCCAAGTGGGGTCAAATTTCCCGATGTTTCCATATGTGCCCTACATATTTAAGATGGGAGACTAGAAAACATAACCAACATTAATTTAAGATATTTTCATTACTTATTCTCCACAATTTTAAAAATGTTGTTTTAATTTTTAATTTTAAAATACTTTTTTAATTTAAGAAACACAAAATTATATATAGAAAGTCCATCTTTAGCCTTCTCCATGCTTTTTATTCCAGAAAGAACTACTGAAAACTTGTGTATAGTCCATTTTGATATTATTACTCTATTTTATAGGTGTGGAGACTGAAACTGAGGAGTACTGAGTAATTTACCAAGATTGGGTAATGCTAGTTGACTTGCCAAAAGTGACAAAGCTACACACCAATGAGCTAAACTTTTATTCTCACTCCTAAATCCGTATTTTCTCCATATGCTGTTACTTTAGTTAATCTGTTCAGATGTCAGTTTCCTTACTAGTAGATTAATTCATTGAAGTTTATGGAATTTTTGGTCCCTTCAGGCTCTGTTTTCTAAATCTAAAATCTTTAAAAATAATTTCAGAAAAGTACCAATGTCTCTTGCTTCCTTAGACTTTTCACATTTGGACTTGGGATGTTTATTAATGTATTTTCATAGTCACTAGGGCTTGAAACCAAGAATAAATGTAATAAGCACTGTAGAATAGAATTCACTAGTGCTGAGTTTAACCTACTACTATCCTTTCCTATGTTTCACAATATAAAGGGGTTGCTGGAATTCTTCCTTCTGTGATAACAACTGTAAATTAAGAGATGAGAATATGTATCAATTATACCTGGAAACTAACATGCTTAGAATGCAAGATTTCCACCTATTTCTTTTTATTTTCTTTTTGTATGATTGTAAAGAATTTTCTGGGAGTGGAGTACCAAGACAATTATCACATTATGTGACTTCTGAAGGCAAAACCATAAGATACATGTTGAAAATATTTTCTTAGTTACTTGTCAAAATGTAGCTTTTATTTATAAGGAAATAAACAGCAAACTAAGTAGAACATATAAAAATACTCTTACAGGGACACATGACTGGCTCAGTTGGTTAAGCAGATAACTCTTGATTTTGGCTCAGATCAAGATCTCAGGGTGGTAAGATGGAGCCCTACCCTGGGCTCCACACTGGGCATGAAGCCTGCTTAAGATTCTCTTTCTCTCCCTTTTCCTTCCCCACCCCTGGCACATGCGCACATGAGTTCTCTTTTTCAAAAAACCCCCCAAAAAACAAAAAACAAAAAAAACTTTCATATTTTTACTTGTGTCCTGAAGTATTATTTTTCTCATGTTTATATTACTTTAAATTTATATTGCTTTGGATCATTGTTTGGTTATCTTTGATTGGAACTGATTTTTCTCATTAGGTCTCATTGTCTAATAAACCTCATATGAATTACTATTTTGGACATATTGAGGAGAATATTGATCAAAAATATAAATTTGTATATAAGGAAATTATAATTTATTTTTAAAAATTTAACATAAATCAAGCAAACAAAGATCTGCCTGAAAAGGGTAACACACTTAGGCATATACAGTTAACTCTAGAACAACCCCTTGCACAGTTGAAAATCCTCATATAACTTTTGACTCCCTCAAAATTTAACTACAAATAGCCTACTGTTGACCAGACAGCTTATCAATAAATAGTTGATTAATACATGTTGATTAATACATGTACATGTATTTTATACTGTATATTACTATAAAGTAAGCTAGAGGAAAGAAAATGTTATTAAGAAAATCATAAAGAAGAGAAAATACATTTATAGTAATATAGTATATCTAACATAAGAAATCTGTATAATGGTGGGACATGCTGTTCAAATCCAGGTTTTTCAAGAGTCAACTGTACCAAACTATGCACTACACTACAATGAAATGAAAACACATATATGCACAATTGTTTATATTAATTGTATTAATTGGTGCTTTAATAAAATTGGTTAATAATTGTTAAAAAATTCAACTGAGTAAATTTGAACAATCTTACTGGCTTTACTCAATGATTCATGAACTGGGCAGCATTCTATCTAGCAGATAGTGAAGTGCTCTGAGGAGCTGTACAAAACAAAAGACTTTTATAGGCAGAAGGGAACAGGAACAAGGAAATTATACTAGAAAAAATCAGATTGGTTGTGGCAAGGTCATTTTTCTTCAGGACATGGCAGGGGTCTCTAGGGCAGATTACCTCACTAGTGGTGATTTAAGATTCCACTTTTGGGAGAGCCAAAATTATTAAGTCTTAGTTTGGTGATGCAGGGCTTAGCATAAGCAACTCCGTTTTCAGTCTGTTATTTTGTTTTTAACAGAACTTATTCTACTTTTTAAAATTTTTCTAACAAGACCCTGCAGATACTTACAGATAAAGAATTCCATTTTTGTTTCCTACAAAGAATGTATTACATTTTAAGATAAAGCAACACATGTTACTTGTATAGATTTTAGAAAACTCTGAAAACAACAGCAAAAAAGTAAAATAAAATATACAGAATTCTAACAGAATTCTGTTAGAAATTAGTATAAACACACACATATTTTGCAATATACTTTTTGCACTTAACATTTATTTGTTAACAAGTAAATAAATTTCATTGTTATTAAATAACCACTACTATATATTAGAGGCTGAATTCCTTTGTATGATCAAGAATAATTCTTTGAACTACTTTCACATTGTTGAATTTTTAGTTCTTACCAAAATTTTTGCTTTCATAAGTAATACTGCAAAGAACAACCTTGCACATAGATCACTGAGAACATTATTATTTATCTTATTACAGATTCCTAGAAGTAGAATTGCCAGGTCAAAGTGTAGGGAAAATATTAAGACTTTTGATGCAAACTGACAAGCTGCCTACTCAAAAATTTTGCCAGTTTATATTCTACCAGCAGTAGATGAGATTTGCTATTTTTTTAAACCCCTGCCAACACTATTTATCATTATTTAGAATATTTTCCAATTGGTCAGTACTTTTAAGTGAAACCAATGCTGACCCATTTACTTGAGGAAATAATTTTCAATTTATGACTGCTTATTGAGTATATTGTTTGCTTTCTCATTCCTATTCAAATTTTAAGATATATTTTAGTTTAAAATTACTTCTGTGAGTCCTTTCCAGACCAAGCCACCTATGTATCTGAATCCCTTTCACCTTACTGGATTGAGTATAGTAATTAGTAAGTTGTATATTCTTTTAAAAATTGTTTGTAATGTGGCACCTGGGTGGCTCAGTGGGTTAAAGCCTCTGCCTTTGGCTCAGGTCGTGATCCCAGGATCCTGGGATCGAGTCCTGCGTCAGGCTCTCTGCTCAGTGGAGAGCCTGCTTCCTCCTCTCTCTCTCTGCATGCCTCTCTGCCTACTTGTGATCTGTCTGTCAAATAAATAAATAAAATCTTTAAAAAAAATTTATAAAAAAATTGTTTGTAACAATGATTCCTCACTGAAATGTACTATTCTTGAAGATAGAGCTGAAACCCTTTTATATTTTTATATCTGTCACCTAGTAAGAGTACTGGGTGCCTAAACATATGGTATGTACACTCCATCAGTGAAATAAAGCACTATGTGAGTTAGTGATGAACTGAATAGGACAGATCATAAGAGTCAGAAAGCTCAGAGACAGGATTAATTCACAAACTAGTTACCTGGAAAAGTGATACAATCTGTGAATTATTTAGGTACATTTTTAGGTTTCATGTTTTCCATGCATTATGTGCACTTTGTATATTTTTTTCTGTATTATCATGCATATATTTATGAAATTCTTTTATTCTCTAGAAAATGAGTTTTTAACCTACATTTTGTGTATCCCATAAGAGTTAGTACAGTACCGAGCACCTGGATGACAATAAATGTGTGATGATGCTAATGATAGGGATGCATTGCTGCTTTTACGAGAGTAAATGGCTTGTGAAATTAGCTGTTGTGAATATAAAAGATTAAAAAATCATGAAAGTCTGTAGATCCAGTGAGGTTAACTTCTCAGATTATTGATCAGATTTTAAAAATGTATAAAAACAAAAGTATTATTTGCTATTCTGTTAGTCTTTTCAGAGTTACAGCTAAATCTAAAAGCAAAATTATCTTTTCTTTTCCTCCTGTTTTCTTTCATAAACTCTTCTCTTTCTTTATCTTTCTCCTTGTCCCACTAGTTGTGTTATTATTTTGTCATATACATTACTATGTCTTCCTTGGGACTTAATTCAAGACAAAGTTTGACCATCTGTCTTACAAGTGTTTATGTGATGTCAAGATGATACACCATTTAAAAAAATATATTATATCCATATTCAGTTTCATCAGTTTAAAAAAGTGTTAAAATTACTAATTTATTTTTACACACATACACCGTGCACACTAACCACACACAAACACGTATACACTACAAGCATAATGTATAATTTTATACCTACTGTATGCAAAACACCAGAATACAAAACTGTAAGATGGACAAAGCCACAACTTACATTCTCACTCTTGATTCTTGTTATACAATATCTTGATCCAGAGAAATAAATGTCTAAAAGTAAAATCACATGCACTATGGCAAACCAGGTAAAGAAATGCATTTAACAGAAGTGACACCTTTTTGTGGTAGCCATTAAAATTACATCATGTAGATGGCTAGTGTCTAATCAGATGACTAGTGTTTAATTAAAGGGGTGGATAAAAAAGGTCAACACCAGGGACCCCTGGGTGGCTCAGTTGGTTAAGCAGCTGCCTTCGGCTCAGGTCATGATCCCAGGGTCCTGGGATCGAGTCCCACATCGGGCTCCTTGCTTGGCGGGGAGCCTGCTTCTCCCTCTGCCTCTGCCTACCACTCTGTCTGCCTGTGCTCTCTCTCTCTCTCACTATAACAAATAAAAATAAATAAAATCTTTAAAAAAAAAAAAGGTCAACACCATCTTTTTTAGATTTCTGCACAAGCACTATGTCTTAGTAACTAATTTTGATTTCAATATTATGAAAAATGGAAATCTTATAGGACATTTAAATTGCCCAAGGAAAAGGGATTAAATATTATTTATTAAATTAGAAAACATGTTATTTTCTAATCAGTTGGAATTGGCAGTTCTTGCATTTATGGTAACTATTAGGCTGTGAAAAAGCATTATCTCACATGAGCAGTTGCCTAGAGCAGTGAAAATATCATGTGCTTTGGCATCAAACTCAGGAGATCATACTTTGCTGTTTACTGTGCTTATGGGGGACTCTCTTTCTCCATTCCTGATACTAGTCAAATTCCCACCTTTTAAGTCTTATTTGGAGATAACCACATATATTATCATAAGTGATAAAAACATTAGGCACCCATTTTCCCAGATCTCCAGGTAGCTAGGGCAGATCATATGACTCGGTCTGGCCAATCAGACTCACATTTCTGGATTTTGAAATTAGGCCTGTTGACAAGTGGGGAAAGAAATGAAAGAATTACCTCTGGGTGCGGTAGCAATGGCAGTAATGAGAATATCCTGCAAGTTACGGCAGGGGACATCTCAGGGTCCAGAGCTGAGGAAGGAGTTGTTGCAAGCTTTTTGCTGCTGGTTAGAACATTGGCAGCATCATCCTCAGCAGAGGAGTGCTACAGCAGAATTCCAACCAATTTTGATTATGGGGCCACTTTCCTTCCTGCCCATGTACCCAACCTGGTTCTCTGATTTTTCCAGAAATTATAGGAGCTACTCATTTACCTTTCTCTACATGTTTTTTCTGTCTGAGTAAATCAGGAAATCAGACTGATCTGAAGTGGGATAAACTGATTAACTATACCTTCTTATTCTCCTAGGGAAGTCCTGGTTTGTGTTGGTTATTACCCCAAATTCTACCAATCTTTTTTCTAACTCTCGCTTATCAAAGAAAATTTTACCAAAAAGTAGGTAATTTGGGACTATTTTGACCCAAAGATGGTTCAGGGTTTCAGGCTATGATGGTACAGTCATGCAGAACAGGAATTTAAATTTTGTAATCACGTTTGAAAACCCACAGTGTACTGCAAAAGTGACATTGAGAAATAAGGCTCTATGCCTAGTAGATAGGTTCAGTTTTACCTTTGTGGCCGTTTGGTCATATATTCAATTGTTATATTGAAGGTAACAGAAAGTAAGCTGATGTTGGCATATGATGCTGCATGGCTTGCATAATTCCCTTGAGAGAATTTTGTTATTTCTCATTCTACTTGTGTCCCTGCAGCCAGGCTAACTAGCTATATTTCTGTTTCTTCTTGAACAAGCACTTCTATTACAGCCATTTATTAAACATACTTATAAATTTCCAATTACTTCAAGCTTAAATTGATATCTAAATCGCAGTGAGGTATCCCTTTCCCAGAATATGTTGCTTTGTTCAATGCTTTTGTCCTCTAAGGCTATCACTTAGCCTAGGATGTGATATCTAGTACCTACTAATATACGTTAATATAAATAAATATATGTACATATACATATATACACACACAGATACAGGTATACATGCATGTGCTTCTGTGTGTTTATATGTTTTCTGAAGTGTGGTTTTCTGTCTCTAGTTGGTTGTTTCTAATTAGTATGAATTTTGGAAAAGTGCCTAATTTTATTTATCATTTGTTTATTATTTTATTCCAATTAAATTGGAAAAACTTATTTTTGAGAACATTAGATTCTGTATAAAAATGGACAATTTCTATCCTTTGTCTATAATCTTTATAATACTCTCTTTCTGCCTTACTTTTTTTTACTTACTCCTCTTTTCAGCATGGCACAGCTTGAAATTATCATGCTAAAAAAATTCCATTGACTGGCTTGGAAAATATATGTGCATAGATTATTTCAAATATAATGAAAACCTTTAAATAAAGAAAGTAAATTTACTAGTTTAATAGCTATGTCAGAAATTATTATATTAGATACTAGATTTGCATTTTAAAACTCATACAATAACTTGTTGTATTCTTGAAAAAAAATTTTTTTTTGTAGAATAGGTTCTAACTAAAGGTAGGTTTAGCAAAAGTTTGTTTTACAGTAACTTTCTAAAATGCCTTTGTACATAGCCATTGATTTTTACATATCACTGTAATTGACCTCAAAGTGCTTGAATCTAGCTGGATTTAGCTTGTTAGCTTATTTGTAATGTTTATGAACTTAACTACTTTCAATTGTTTATTTGTGAGCATACAGTCTGCATAAAAATAACTGTCTTTGAAGAATATGGCTATAACAAATTGTAAATATTGTCCCTTTGATTTAGGACCTAAGTGGAAATGATAATTAAAATAAATACACAACAAAAATTTTCTTACACTTTAATGCCTCTCATCTTTGGAACTGTAATAAATGTTACTAATTTGAAATGAAAATATCTTACTGATAATTATCAAATATTCCACTCCTTTTGAAATTGGAAATAAATACATTAATTAAAGCATAAGACATTAAAAACACAATTTTGCTCATAATTTTAATCCTTTATTTACTTATTTTAATCTAAAAATAAGTAGTGGTAATAACTTACTTGAAATTTTCATAGCTGTACTTGTTTTCAGTTCTCTTATTTTAAAAGAACACCCTTAAGAAACTCTCTAGAAGATGATTATTTAGCACAGTACTATATCTGTTTTATTTATAGTTTTACCAGTTCAGCAAAATTTTGTCTTTTGCTTGATAAATTAGTTTTAGTTAAACTAAGTATATAGCTTCAAACCTAAATCACTGGATTTATTGTATTGTTTCTTTAAAAAAAAATCATTTTATTTATTTATTTGAGAGAGAGCGAGCGAGCACGAATGAGAAAGAACACAAGCCTAATGAAAGGCAGAGGGAGAAGCAGATTCTCTGCTGAGTGGGGAGCCTGATGTGGGACTCCATCCTAGGACTCTGGGATCATGACCTGAGCTAAAGGCAGATTCTTATTCAGCTGAGCCACCCAGGTGCCCCTATACTATTGTTTCTTAACTTTTTTTTTTCCATTATTATTTCCAACCCCAAAGCCTTTTCAGACTTCTTTTTCTCTTAATTCTGCACCCATGCAATTTTCATAACAGAGATTATTCTGTATATCCTTTATGAACTGTGGCCCTATAGAGGCTCAAAAACCATTGTAATACCTAATATTCTGTCACTCCAATATTTTGGAGTCTTTTGGGTGAAATCACTCACTGAAAATGTACGGTCTATTCCTAGAGTTGCCATTTGTTTAGTAACATATTTACAATTCTTGGTGTTGCTGATGGAAGACTTGCTGATAGTCACTACCAGCACACAGAATATGTTAATAGCATTAGCAGATAGCACATAACATTTTGTCTCTGAGGTGGTCTTAAAAAATCAAAATCAAATGTCATGTTTCAGTGAAATGTTTCTAAGGGAAATCAACCGGATGCAAAATCTTCTTTCCATAAATTATAGTTTGCTTCACAGTTCTTAAACATCTGCAAGCATGTCAATCAGAAGACATGTTGAAATCGCTCTCCCAATCTATGCAAATGGAGATTTTTTTCTTTTTTCATTTTAGTCTTATTACAACTAGTACCAGCACACGTCTCTGGCAAATGGGTTGCTGCACTAGCTCCCCTGCTGTCAATGTCAATTATCGACCATGTCAGGTCTTGTGGGGTGGCCAGGCTAGAGGATGGAAAAGCCACTACCCTAGATCTGATATCCTCACCAATGGCATGAAGAAGAGGGGAGCAAATCAATGGCAGAATAAATTGTCTTGTTTTAAAATCTATTTTTAAAATGCCATCAATTACAACACAAAACCACGGGAAGCAGTAGGACCTGTAAATAGCTGTAGTTTGTACTTTGCATGATAAGAATAAAATAATTATATATATACATACATACATATATATACACATATATAACTATTATTTGGTAAATGGTCATCAAGTCATTTTGTTTTACATATTTAAAATATTTAAAGGCATAAAAATATAAATAAATTAGAGGTTTTTCTTAATATGGTATCGTTTCACTCTGATCTTTGGCTCTGGATTCTTCTCATTCTGTTTCATTGGATTGGAGGTAATGCAATTACCTTTTCTGAAGGAATGCAGAAGTGGTATGCAATTGGTATTATCTATAAGATAAATACTAGATCTTCAGATTTGGTAATGACGGAAGCAAAATCAAAATCCAATAACACAGTGCAGAATTGAAGGGAGTTTCACCAAAATTCTGCTCCCAGGATAACACATCTATTCAGATTTGAGTTTTCACACATTAGCTACATCCTCCCAGTGGATCGATTATTGAACAAAATAATTGTTGCAGTTCAGTGCCCAGGAAGAGTAAACATACTTCTAATGCACTTTTTAAATTTCCCATGTGTGTATATCAAATATGATAATGTGCAAGAGCTTGCTATATTCCAAAGTACCATAAAAATGGGATCCACTTTGGCTGGATTTTCAACTCCTTGGAAAAAGCGATTGTGTCATGTTTATCTTTGTATTTCCAGCATCTGGCAGAGGGCCTGGCACAGTGCATCTGTACAGAGTTAAGCAATTAATTAATGGCTTGCCTGGTTCCACAAAGGATTTGTGGTAGTTTATAGGAAATATGTACAATAAAATAGCAAAATGCAGACATATTTGTAGGGAGAAAACAAGTTGGAAAAGGCCATCAGGACTGAACCTGAAGACTGTAGGTCCTCAGAAGCATTTTGATTATGCATTTGTTCCTGAGTATTATGGTGTCCAAAAGAAAATGGACAATAACACTTTTGCTAGTTTATAAGGGCATACTTATAGGTAAAGTGCATTCACATCTGCAAAATTACTAATGGGATGTCAAACTCCTAGAATTGCTGTGAATCTTTTTCTCTTTCCATACTTAACCAGTATGGATAGCATAATAAAAAAAAAAAAGTTATACTTGTATGTTATTAATCACCACAGCTCATGCTCTGTTCTTTTAACCAAGCATTTGTTACTTTCCAATAGTCTACTTCCATTTATAAATATGTGCACTGGGTGCAAGGTATTTTTCAATATCATTTAGTGGATGGCCAAATTCTGAAAGTAAACACTATATGGAGAGTTACTTTGTAGTATGGGGACAAAACTGTGGTTCCCTTAAGAAAACCTCATTTTTGAGCAGTACTGAATTTAAGTGGATATTTTCAGTGTAAGTTTTTGTATAGAAGACACTGAAAAATGGTGGTATTGTGGATGACTTAATAACTCCTTAGAGAAAATACAGGAATGAGTTTTTAAGGCTGTTCCTATAATAGCTTTTGGTGAAATAATACTACTGAACTCAAATAATTTGATAGGATTCCAAGACCAAATAATCTATGTACAAACTACTTGATTGCATGGCCTAATCCATGTTTAAATCCTTAATTGTCTGCAAAGATAAATGGACTCTGTATGCTTCATAAACTTCTTCCAAGTAACATTATAGTATCTGTCAGTCTGCTTTTTGTAAAAGGTTAAGAAGCTTAAAAAATGCTCATAACTGCTTGTGCCATGAATGATGATAAATTTGAATTATTTCAAGAGCTGGGTGAAAAACACAAATGCCAATGCCCTCAGAAATAATACTTTAGAGGCAATATTTATCTCCTTACTTATGTGAAACAATGTTTCGATGTGGACCATTTTATTTTTTTATCATTATATATGTTGAAGTTTGCATTAATAAATGAGTGAGAGCAAAAATGAAAGGAGAAAGGGGATTTTTTTAAAGAGGAAAAGAGAGGGAGAGAGAGATGGGAGAGGCAGGGGAGAGAGAATCCCAGGCAGGGTCCACACACAGCACAGAGCCTACATCTGGGCTGGGTCTCATTACCCTAAGATTATGACATGAGGTGAAATCAAGAGTCAGATACTTAACTGACAGAGCCACCCAGGTGCCTCAGAAAAGGAAGTTTTTAAATATTAGCCAAGTGCTCACCACCATTATTTCTTTTCTTCACATAGATTTCAAAATATCTGTCTGTGTTAAGAACTGAAAAGATGATATGAACAGAAGACAGAAGGAATAGTTTTCAATCTTAGCCAACTATTGAAATGTAAAGTATAATACACTATCAAATTAAAAATGCTAAAAATATATAAAAAACATGCCAAAACCAACCAAAAGAGGTAGAAGAGAATTGAGATCTCAAAGAATACTAGTTAATGCTTAAAGATAAATTTAATCACTACATTTTTCAGCTCAAAAAATAGAAGAGGAACAATTTATTAGTTGTACAATCTCTGCCCTGTCCATTTCATGGCTATACTCTGAAGATTAAGGGAAGTGATGGACACAAAAGAATGTTGTAAATTGTGAATCACTGTCTTCATTATCTAAGTGGCCATTATTTTACTTGTTTTTTACTGTTTATAAAATATTTTAAAAAATGTATGACTATGTATTCTTATATCATGGAGAATTTATGATTGCTAGGATTATGATGAAAATACAGTGACTATACTTAACAATAGGTGTCATGCATTTAAAAATATGTTTGGGGTAGGACACCAAGGTAGCTCAGTTGGTTCAGTGTCTGCCTTCAGCTCAGGTCATGATTCTAGGGTCCTGGGATCCAGCCCAGCCTCAGGCTCCCTGTTCATGGGGAGCCTGCTTCTCCCTCTGCCTGCTGTTCCCCTTATTTGTACTCTCTCTGACAAATAAATAAATTAAATATTTTAAAAAAATTTGTTGAGGGTAGATTTCATGTTAAGTGTTCTTAGCCTATCCCCTCCAACATAAACAGAAACAAAGGGATACAAGGAAGCTTTTGGAAGTAATGGATATATTTATTACCCTGTATATCTGATTGTGGTGATGGTAACATGAGTGTATAAATATGTCCAAACTCATCAAATTGTATGCATTAATTATATGTCATTTTTTGTATACTGATTGAATTTCAATAAATTTGGGTAGGATGCAACTTGTTAAAATAGTATCAAAAGTCAAACATGAGACCCAGAGAAAAGCTTACAAAACAACAGTTTTTTGTTAGTGCTTACTCCCCAATAAATCTAAGTGTAAACTACTAGGATCCATAGAACAAATTTCCATTTCTGTCTCATGATAGTTATCAACATAGGTATGCCCTATGTTCCATTATAAATTATAAACAGAATTTATGTACATATGTATATATGTGTGGATGTGTATGCAAATGTACATAGTCCAGTACTCAGAATAATATGGTGGATACAATAGTATGAGTGGCAACAACAAGGTTTGTTCACTAATCATTCCCTGAAATGTATACTTTTACAGGTACACACTATCTTATGATAAACATGTCACACCACCTTAAAGACCAGCTCATTAGGTAAAGACATGTACAGGTATCATTAGAGTAGTATCATGGCAAGAAACTTAAAAACAAAAGAAAACCATTAGAAATGGAGCAAAATAAGAGGAGACTCACAGAGAAAAATGTATTGGCAAAATTCTTCACATCCAAGAACTTTAAGGGGAAAAGTGAGTCCTGGGAAACGCATCCACTTACATGCTTTAATTCTGATTTTATGCTCATCAAATGACCTTCGGACTACTATATGTCCTCCCCAGACATTCCCATGGGAAACAGGAATAAACAGAGTAGATACTCAAGATAAATTTTTAAACAAAAAAATGGATGACCATTACAATTCTGGTTTAACTCCTCTGAACTTTTTCACTTTATATCTTTGCTACTTATGGGTCTACAAATTATAAATTTCCTTTTATTAGAATTACTTTACATCTCATTTTTCGTTAGTTTATAAAATATCTGTGCCTGATTTTCTTGCCAAAGCTAAAGATACTTTGAAAAAGAACTGTGCTTTACACTCATCCATAGTAAGTTCCACAGTACACATTTATTCTTCAGTTTCTCATGATAAAAATAAAAACAACATCCAATTTGTAATTCTATGTGTCAAATAAGAGACGATAACATTGCTAATTTATTTTTCCTTTAGTGGCTCAGAATATAGAAGAAATTTGTAATTTCTGAACCTCAGCATCTGGAAGTATGTGTTTAAATTTCAAATTAAATTTCAAATTAGTATCAGTTAAACATATATGGAAATCACTTTTTAAAACAAAAACTAAGGATACCATGCAAGACACAGGTGCGTACAATGGAATATTTGCAGTAAGAAGAGTGTTTTCCAAGGGTTCCTGGGTGGCTCAGGTGTTTAAGATTGACTCTCGATCTCGGCTCAGGTCTTGACCTCAGGGTCTTGAGTTCAAGCCCTGAGTTGGGTTCCACATTGGGTCATGGAGCCTACTTAAAAAAAAAAAAAAGTGTTTTCCACAAAATGATTATTACCACTGAAGTAACTAGAAGCATAGTGTATCTCACTGAAAAGGCTGAAAATTTTAAGATTCCATTTAAGATTCTAAAGCCATTTCTATTTTTTTCAGAATAAAAACTCTGAAAGCACATTCAAACTTACACAAGTTTGTCTATGCCCTCCTCCTCATTCTACCTGCCCTGGCTTCATTAGTATTGTTTGTAGGTTTTCAGTTAAAGCGTATACCTAAAAAGAAAGAGAGAAGAAAGAAAGAAAGAAAGAAAGAAA
>ML110917.1:0-12105 GCA_003697995.1 Taxidea taxus jeffersonii | reverse complement strand
AAGAAAGAAAGAAAGAAAGAAAGAAAAAAGAAAAGAAAAAGAAAGAAAGGGAAAAGGGGAAAAAGAAAGAAAAAGAAAAATCCACTCACTTGTGCAATGAATTCCTAAACAATTGTCAAGTCAATAAAATACTGCCTTTCTAAGATTTCTTATATTTATACAATTTCTTTTTTACTGTGAGACAGCACCAAGTAAATATTTGTTAAAACAATGCAGTATCTGTACAATAAGTGTTACTGATTCAGCTGCTAACATGTTTATAGTCCATCAAAATATAACATTTATATTTAGCTTTAGTACATCGAAATAAAAACCCAATCATTTTATAGACTCCCTTCCAACATACCTTCAAATTAGATATCAGAACATGCTATTACATTTACCCACTTGAATATACCACAAAACATATTTTAAGGTGTTGGGTGCTTTAAATAAATCATTAAAACAGAAAAAAAATAGAAAAAATATATGCTGCATATACAATTGAAATTTAGTCATAACTAATAGGAATGTGTGTCCTTTTAGTTCTCAATTACAGGAATGTTATTATCATTTGAGGTTATAGGAGGTAGTTCCTAAGATCATACAAGTCCACGACTTTGAGATATAGATAGATAGATAGTATGAATGGATGAATGGATGAATAAACACAAAAGCTACTCTGATTTAGAAAATAGTGATGGCATAGTGATTGTTTTGATGAGAAGTATAGTGTTTTGTCTTTGAACACTTCCTCTTGGGTTGAAGAGATACATTTTGGATTTTGTAATAACTTGTATTTTGCACAGAACTAGTTCCTTTTAAAATTAGGCTGAATGTTTTGCTGCCCTCATCAGGATACCACAGCATATGCAACTCTTAATTTCATTGAGAAGAATTTTGAATATTTGTTTAAAAATATTCATATACTTCTGTGCATATACACAAAATCTTACTGGAAGCCTTATTATACATCTAATTGTTTTGTTCATTCATTTGTTCATTCACTCATTCATTCAACTTTAAAACTAAGGCACTAGCAATATCAAAGAAAGCCAACTGAAAACTAGCAGTAGTTACTAGCAATAAAGCATGCCGATAAGGGAAATACTTGTTTTATGGTAATTTATAATTTTGAAGGTTAAAATAAAAGCTTATTTTGTGTGATGAATACAATTATGCTATCATGTACAATTAAATTATAGAATATAAGGCATGCATTTATTTCAGCAGCTACATAATAACAATAGATTCACAGTTTATACAAAATGATAATTATTTAACTACAAGGAAAAACATCCCCTTGTCTGGTGAAAAAAAATACTCATTCCATGGCAAAAGCATGCCTCTGATAATAGCCAGGGAGAATGGCTGAGGCAGTCAGAGAAATCTACAGAGCACTTTCACTCTTCTGTAGGCCTTCAAAATATAAGAGGATATACTATTATCTACACACTTTTCCTCAAAGCCCTCTTTTTTTTTTCCTTAAAAGTAATGATCACTGATAATTCCTTACCTTTTAACACTACATTTCTTTTTTATGAGAAAATTATACTGTTTCCTGAGCTCCTTAATATTTAGAAGGTTAGTTTTATTATAATAGAAAGATCTATATTTATGAGTTCTCATCAGCTATATAATTTTTGAAGAAAAACACTTCTGGACCTTGAGGGTAGTATGCTAAGTAACATAAGTCAGACAGAGAAAGACAAATAGTGTACAATATCATTTATATGCAGAATCTAAGTAAGCAGATATAGAAACAGAGTAGAATGGTGGGTTCCCAGGGGCTGTGGGGTGGGGAAATTGGGGAGATGTTGTAAAAGCGTACACACACTTTCAGTTTAGAAGGTGAATTAATTTTGGAGATCTAATGCACAGCTTAGTGATAACAGTCATTAATACTACACTTCAAAGTAGCCATGAGATCTTAAATGTTCTCACCACAAAAAAGAATAATTATGTGATCTATTAGAAGTGTTAAATAATGCTATGGTGGTAATCACAGTTCAATAGTTAAGTGTATCAAATCAACAGGCAGTACTCCTTAAACTTACACAAGTCTATCTCAATAAAAAATGTGGTGGGGCACCTGGGTGGCACAGTTAGTTAAATGTCTGACTCTTGGTTTAGGCTCAGGTGGAGAGATGAAGCCCTGCATTGGGCTCTGTGCTCAGTGCAGAGTCTGCCTAAGACTTTCTCTCCCTCTGCCCGCCCCACCACTCTCTCTCTCTTTCTCAAATAAATAAATCTTTTTTAAAAATGTGGTAAGTATAAGGTACAAAAAGGAAAGAAAAACTTTACTTCAGACTTTTATGGTAACAAAGGACAATAGCTATCATCCATGCTTTTAAACTTTGATGAGGACAGACTGGTGAAATCAGAGATAGTCTGTGATTTCCCTGGTAAATCTCTGGATGCTATATAATATCCCATAGTCCAGATTATAGAGATAAATAATGAAAACATTTGTCCTTTACCTGAGAGTTTGTTCTGAAAAAAAAAATACATGTACATACATGCATATACATATATTTGGTAACTGCGGTTAATATACATATACTACATTCTTTAAATTTGCTGAGAGTAGATCTTAAGTGCTCTCACCACACACACACACACACACACACACACACTTAACTATGTGAGGTGATAGATATGTATTAGCTTGATGACAGTAATCATTTCACAATGTATATGTATATTAAAACATCACACTGTATACTCTAAATATATATAATTTTTATTTGTCAATTTTAGCTCAATAAAGCTGGGAAAAAGATAAAACAACAGTTTTATGTGTAAAATTTGAAGAATTTTGAAGAATATAAGAAATGAAAACAGTTTTTAAAAAATAGACATATTGTTGAAACAGATCAATGATCATATTTGATAAACTGTGTATAATGGGTATATGAGTGTTTATTTCATTCTTCATTTTAGTATGTATCTATCTTCATTTCTTCTTGATGAAAATGTATCTCTATTTCTACTCTTTTCAAATGGTGCTTTTTTTTTATTGTCAACTTTTTGTTTTTGTTTATTTTCTCCTTTGAATCTTTATTCTTTAGTCCATTAATTTCTTCTCTCATGTTAAGTGGTTCCTGCCTTCTATGGATTTATTCAATATTCCTTCTCAGAATTAAGTTAGCTATTTTGCTTACTATTTTCATCTTTTTATTCTTTTCTAACAGAAATACTAAATCTATAATTTTTCTTTAATATATCATTATCCATTATTTTAATACATATTTCCATTGACTTCCATTTTTATGTTAGGATATGTTTATTTGGTGCTACTTAAAAGTGCATTTTAAGATTTCTATACTTTGTATTGTGATACTGATTTCTAAGTTAAATTGCATTGTGCATTAGAATGCATGATGATATGCATTCCAAGAATATCATCAGTCTCACTACCGTACTTTACAAATGTCAAACTCAATCAGTTGTAATACATATTAACTATACTTCAAGAATGCATTTTCTTAAATACTAGATGTTGCATACTCATGTTCAGATATTTTATATTCTATAATATTGTTTACTTGAATATCAAATATTTGATTCAGGCATGTTTTTGTCCTATAATGCAATGGATTTTTTCCAAAATCTCATCAAAATTAGATTACTTTTTGCTCATATATTTGTTATTTTGAGACATTAATCTGTTTTGTTTGATATTAATATGAATAATCCTTTTTCTAGGTATTTAGTATATATTTGGTGTCATCCTTCCTCTCATCTCCTCTGTTTTCCTATATATTACTTATGGCTTTTAGAAACAGGGCATAGCAGCCAATCTTTAGATATTAACTGGCAAACTTATTTTCATTCGTCATGATTCCTGATAGATTTGATTTTAATTTTTTTGAAGAGTTCAGCTTTTTATTGGACAGGTTACAGAAGAGGTTTAGTCAAAAAGATCAAAGCCCATGTCATTATCAGACTCCTTTGATTCTACTTTCTTTGCTTCCATTTTCTTCTCCTCAGCTGGGGCAGCAGTGGTGGAAGGAGCAGGACTTCCTGCTGGTATAGCATCAGCTGCTGGGATGGGTCCACCAGCTCCTACATTGCACATGATGCTCCCTATATAGGCAGACTTTGGCCAGGGTCTTTGCAAAGAACCCGGACATAAATGTTTGACATTTACACCTGCTGCTTTAATGAGGGCATTGATCTTATCCTCCAGTATTGTCACCTCATCACAATGCAGGATGAGGGCCATGAGCAGATGCAGGAAAGCTCAAGGTGCAGGAGAAGACTGAGTGGGGACTGCCTGGGAATGGCACTAATCACCAGGTGAGGAGAGGGCCCTACCCCAACGCAGCCTTTGTTTCCTCGAAGGACTGAACACCTTAGCTGAAGGTAAGGAAAAGCTTTCCTGATATATTTGGATTGATTTCTACCTACATATTTTGTCTCTTCCATTTGCCCCCCTCCCTCTGCCATTTTTCTTGCCTTATTCTTTTTTAAAAATTTTTATTTTTTTAATTTTTTTAATTTTTATATAAACATATAATGTAACCCCACCACCCTCTCCCAACACCCCTCCCCCCCACCCCCCTCAGTTTGTTTTATGACATTAAGAGTCTCTTTTGGTTTGTATCCCTCCCGATCCCACCTTATTTCATTCATTCTTTTCCTACCCCCTTTACCCCCACCCCTGTTGCATCTCCACTTCCTCATATCAGAGAGATCATATGATAGTTGTCTTTCTCCGACTGACTTATTTCACTAAGCATAATACCCTCTAGTTCCATCCATGTCATTGCAAATTTCTTGCCTTATTCTGATAGGACTTTTATCTCTTATTCCAACTTTTCCATCTATTATTTTAGAATTTATGCGTTCTATTTTTATGTTAGTGGTTATGCTAGAAACTTTACCATGCTACTTAAGTCAGTGAGGCTAAAAATCTGAAGTTATTTAATTATCTTCATCCTCAACAAAGCAAAAGCTCTGTAAGACATTAACTCTAACCACTCTCCACAGATCACATGCTACTATAGTTCAGTTTAATAAAATAATTTTTGTTTGACTTTGTTTCTTTGATTTACTCATATAAATGCAATATCTTGCTTATATTCTTTCTTTTACTTCAGTCCTTTCTTCTGAGATCATTTTCTGTTACATTTATAAAGTTAAAACTTCTTTGATCTCAGGTTGCTTCCCTGTTTATGATAATGTGACTCAAATGTAACTCTCATTAATTTGTATGGGAACTACTTCTCCAGGGAAGGTTTAGAATCCATTCTTTTTTTTTTTTAAGTTTTTATTTTTTTAATTAACATATAATGTATTATTAGCCCCAGGGGTACAGCTCTGTGAATCGCCAGGTTTACACACTTCACAGGACTCACCATAGCACATCCCTTTCCCAATGTCCATAACCCAACCACCCTCTCCCTCCCCCCTCCCCCTGGCAACCCTCAGCTTGTTTTGTGTGATTAAGAGTCTCTTATGGTTTGTCTCCCTCCTGATCCTATTTTATTTCATTTATTCCCTTCCTAAGCCCATACCCCCCACATTGCCTCTCAACTTCCTCATATCGGGGAGATCATATGATAATTGTCTTTCTCTATAGAATCCATTCTTTACCTTTCAAAGTCTTTAGTCACTTACTCTTTGAGCACTTGTCAAGTCTATGCAGCCTAGACACCTTTCTGAGAAATTTCTATTAGCTTTTATTTTCTTTGCTCTCTTTATCTAGAGTTCATATTTAGTTGTATTTTGGGTCTTTCATGAGTATATCTTCCCTCATTATCCTTTGGTCCCGTATCTTTGGTGTATTACTTGACTTTTCTAAGTTGTCAATTTTTTTTTATTTAATTTTAGAAATATTGATTTTTAAAAAGATTTTATTTATTTATTTGACAGACAGAGATTACAAGTAGGCGGAGAGGCAGGCAGAGAGAGAGGAGGAAGCAGGCTCTCCACAGAGCAGAGAGCCCGATGCAGGGCTTGATCTCAGGGCCCTGGGATCATGACCTGAGCCGAAGGCAGAGGCTTTAAACCACTGAGCCACCCAGGCACCTTAGAAATATTGTTTTTTAAGGGCTTCCTTCTTCCTATTTGCTTTTTATGTTATATTTTTCTTATATTGTGAATGCAGTGTTCAAGGGAAATACAATTATTTAAAATTATCTTCTTTTCTTCAATCTGTTTCCTGTAGAGCAGTCAACTGGAGATGATTTAGTCCCCTTGGGACATTGGCAATGTGAGAAGACATTTTTAACTATCACAAGTAGGATGGATACACTATTGGTTTCTACTGTGTATCATTTCCAAGATGTCAATAGTGCCATGACTGAGAAACTGCTTTAGATTTACTTTTAAAGTCTCAATCTTTCATTGTTCTACTATTCCTAGGATGTTCTTTCATATTTAAAGATTTATTTATTGGGGGCCTGAGTGGCTCAGTTGTTAAGCGTCTGCCTTCAGATCAGGTCATGATCCCAGGGTCCTGGGATCAAGTCCCACATCAGGCTCTCTGCTCGGCAGAAAGCCCACTTCTTCCTCTCCCACTCCCCTTGCTTGTGTTCCTGCTCTCACTATCTCACTCTCTGTCAAATAAATAAATAAAATCTTTAGAAATAAATAAATAAATATTTCTATTGTATTAATATTTAATATTGATATCAATATTTTATTAATATTTAAATATCATGGCCCTGAGATCCTGACCTTAGCTGAAACCAAGAGCTGGATGCTTAACCAACTGAACCACCCAGGTGCTCCTGTTCTTTCATATTTAAAAATGAGACAATAAAAAATTGGTTTGGAACTTGTATGATTTTTGTTAATGGTAAGCTTTGTCACAGGATGAGTACAACAAAAACAAGAATTTATACTTGGCATTCAATTGCTTTAGAAAAGAATCCTTTAAATCTTTGCCTGTGTGCCTAGCTTCCAGGCCTTAATGAGATGGTACAAAAGAAGAGGTAATAGAATACTGTGCTCATATACAGAAGCCATATATTGAATCCTCTTGTTTAGAACCACACATCGATCTCATACTTTATTGTATACAGGACTCTTGAGTTTCTACTTTCCCTAGGGCTCTCCTATGACAAGTCTTTGCTATTTCAGTCCTTCCATTTGTACTAGAAGCTCCAGCTATTGCTGTCCTAGTTTACCACTTGTTACTTCATTTGCTCTCAGCATTCAGAATTTTATTGAAATCCCTTCTCTGAAGAATATACTTTACTTATCCTCTTGAATACTGTGAGGTTATAATTTTAGGATTGTAACATTCCACCTTACTGAGGTTTTGGATGTAAAGAAGATACACATGCAGAATGTATTGACCACATGGTGGTGATCATTGAAGAATATTTGCTTTTTTATATTATTTGCTTTTTAAATATTATTTATAAAAATATATTTTTGCTTTTTTATATTATTTATATTTTTATATTATATTATCATGATTTCCTACTCAAGGTGTTTGAGTATGGCCCCTGTCTATCTCTGTAATACCACTCCTGTGATCTCTCCAGAGCAACCACATTTGTATTATTCCTCCAAAGAATTAACTTCTCTCCAGGCTTAGAGATATTATATATGCTGTTTCTTTTGCCTGGGAAAATTTTTCTAAGTGAAGTATTGCTTCCACCAAGAGACCTTCTCAGACTACTACCCATTCCATGTCTTGATGTCTGATTGTAATAATTTCCTATTTTGCTCCATATTATTCTTTCAAAGCACTTTTACATCTTGAAACTATTATATAGTCACTCTATGTGACTATTATAAATAGTTTTCTCTTCTACAAAGTATTAAAGTTTTATGAGGGCATGGACCACATCTTTTAATTGAACACAGTACTTATGACAGTACTTATGACAGTGTCTAACACAGATTAGGCAGCAATTACATAATTATAAATGAGTCAGCAACACTAAAAAAAATGTTATTTGTATTTTTGATGTTATCAAGAATTGTAGTGACTCTCCTTTTAATTTTTAAAAATTTTTCTTTTATTATTTTTTAAAAAAAGATTTGATTTATTTATTTGACAGAGATCACAAGGCAGAGAGGCAGGCAGCGGGGAGTGGGGGGAGAGGTGAGCAGAGAGCTGGATGTGGGGCTTAATCCCAGGCCCCTGGGATCATGACCTGAACTGAAGACAGATGCTTAACTGACTGAGCCACCCTGTGATGGCACCCTGTGATGACTCTCTTTTAAGAGATAAGCTTCATTTATATTTCCCTGATGCCAAGATGCCACCTCACACCAGTCAGAATGGCCAAAATTAACAAGTCAGAAAACGACAGATGTTGGCAAGGATGCGGAGAAAAGGGAACCCTCCTACACTGTTGGTGGGAATGCAAGCTGGTGCAGCCACTCTGGAAAACAGTATGGAGGTTCCTCAAAAAGTTGAAAATAGAGCTACCCTAGGACCCAGCAATCACACTACTGGGTATTTACCTAAAGATACAAATGTAGTGATCCAAAGGGGCACATGCACCCCAAAGTTTATAGCAGCAATGTATGCAATAGCTAAAGTACAGAAAGAACCTAGATGTCCATCAACAGATGAATGGATAAGGAAGAACTGGTATATGTATACAATGGAATACTATGCAGCCATCAAAAAAAACAAATAAAAACTTGCCATTTGCAATGATGTGGATGGAACTAGAGTGTATTAGGCTAAGCAAAATAAGTCAATCAGAGAAAGACAATTATCATATGCGCTCTCTGATATGAGGAATTTGAGAGGCAGGATTGGGGGTTGTGGTAGGTAGGGAGAGAAAAAATGAAACAAGAAGGGACAAGGGAGAGAGACAAACCATAATAGACTCTTAATCTCAGGAAAAACAGGGTTTCTGGAGGTGAGGAGGGTGGAAGGAATGGGGTGGCTGGGTTATGGACATTGGGTAGGGTATGTGCTACGGTGAGTGCTATGAATTGTGTAAGGCTGATAATTTACAGACCTGTACCCCTGAAGCAAATAATATATGTTAATAAAATTTTAAAAATTAAAAAAATAACTTCAGTTACCTAAAGTTTAATCACTAAATGAATAGAAGATTACTATGTATCATGAAGAATGGGGAATATCTTGTAACTTGTGTATGCATATATGTGTGTGTGTCTATATGTATTTTCTTTTCATCTTGAAGCGACCAAAAGTCCTCATATTTTTAATGTTACCCAACATCTTAGAGGTCAATACTAGGCTATAATTTCTCTTAATTTTTCAATCTCTCTCTTTCCCCTTCTGCCATATACACAGTTATGTGATCCTGCCTTCTTTCTCATGGTGTTAACTTTGCTGGGTGACATGGCATTTATATCCCTGGTATATACTATAATGAACAAAAATGCCTCAGCATTATGGTTTTGAAACACTATTTTGTCATAAATTCCATGAGTTCAGTAATTAAACCTATATACTATTGTGTTTTTTAAGAAATATTAAGAAAAAAATTTTCTATATTTTACATTTGATATAGAATTTTCAATAACAAAACTCATGGGCAGATTTGTATTTGTCATATAAACCCAAAATTGCATATTTTTAAAAAGAACTATGGGTTATTACTTGATATAGTAAATTTCCATTAGGTTTTAAAGGCACAAATAAGCACTTTACCAAAGTCCTCATTAACCTGTATCAGTAAATAGATGCTTTATATCTAGATAATGGAGAAATAGAATTGTAATAAGAGCTGTAGTAATATTCATATCAGAATAGTTTCTCCAAATGTCCTTTGCCTCTCCACTAAATTACTTCATTATAATAATAAAAATGTAACTTTATGATTACATCAATGTTATATCCCTCTGCAATTGCATATGCCTTTTGACTTTTCAATACATCTGTATTGAGAAAAGAGTATCATGTTGAAAAATTAGGCCTGCCTTGCCTCAAAGACAAGTAATTTTATTCAGAATTTTTTTTAAGCATTTCACTACTGTCCAAGCTTTAACCAATTCCAAAGTGCTGAATTCTGTGTTTACTTATGTGTATGTGTAAGTAAAAATTTTTGGAGCTTTGTGGATATGTGGCATTCTTGTTAGCACTTTTTTATATCTGTAAGGTAATTACTACCTAAGACACTGGCCTAATCCACACAGTTGTCATTGGTGGACACCTTATCTAAACCTCAGTTTATCTAATTGTAAAATCCACATGCTTAAACTAAAGGCTATATTCTTAATTTATGATATATTTTACCAATGCTGATTACCTTGGAGTCTTAACAACTTCACATAAGTGCAAGAAAAAGTATCTGCTTCAAATACATATTACATTAAATGTCATATTATATTAAATAAAATAAAATATTGCTGAGACCAAAATTTGGGGTAAGAAGATAACAATCTGCAATTCAGACTTGTAAGTAGTAATACCATACAGTTCATATGCTAATATGGGAGACAAATCAAATGGAAATATTACACAAGAATAGATTTTCCAATATAGTTCATAGCTTCTGATTCTGGTGGTCTGTCTGTCTCTGTCTTTCTCTTTCTCTCTATATACAAAATGTAAAATTTTGTCTTTTATGTCAAATTTTGAATAAAAATCTGATTTGTGTCCCATAATCATAATGACTTCATCTCAGGGCAATGATGGAGGTTTTTTTTTTTTTTTCTCTCTCTCTCTCCTCATGCTCTAAAGAGAAAATATATGAGATCATTGTCATTTGGAATTGGCCCAGAGACAGGATGTGTTACCAAGAACACAGTTGGAAGGTAAGCATTATGAGAAAAGGGATCTTGTCCTTAAAGATGGCCTTCCCCCAACACCAGTTCGATGTCAAGCACAGGAGTAGAATAAAATTTTACTCAATAAGTATCTGTTAATTCAATGAATTACTATACTATAATAATATAATTTCTATGACTAGACTTATGCTTAACAGGCATATTTAAAAATATATAACCATTTACCTTCTTCTAAAATGACAGTCAAAATCTTAAATTTATATTTTTTTTAATTTCTTTTTTTGTTCAAGTTCATATATGTACTGTAATAAATTGCTGATAAATAAAAAATATGTTAAAAATTTTTGGCTAAAGGGGTGCTTAGCTGTGTCAGTCACTAGAGCATGAGACTCTTGATCTTGGGGTCATGAGTTTAAGCCCCACATTGGGTGTAGAGATTATGTAAAAAAATTGAGGGCTCAGTATATTTATTTGCACCATAAACTAATTTAGCTACATGATTTTTTATTGATTGAATAATTATGCAGGCATCATTTATAATGACTCAAATCAATTTAAAAAAAGGAAATCTCCCTTTTAAGTCAAAATCAAGCAATTTCCCAACACAGTAATGCTTTATGCTTTCTGTGGCAACAAATTTAAAAACATGGTCATTATTAGATTTATTCGATACAAGTCAAAGAAATAAAATTTCTTGAGAATTTATTTTTAACGCTTAAAATGACTTACATCAAGATCACCTATAAATAAGCTCTCTAAGACCAAATAGTGAATTTTCTACTTCTTTGTATATACAAAGTCCATGGTATAATATTGAGTTAGAACAGAAAGGCTTCTTGAATATGGCACTGAATACCTTCTACATGATCAAAGAAAGAACAGTTTAGTTGTTCTAGTCCGTTAGTTTGAAAGTATATGTTTAATTGATAAATAGAAAACTTCAGATGGCAGTGATAAATAAAACCACTATAAATTTCTGTTGTTTGCAACATCATCTGCAAAAAAACTTTGAACACAAATATTAAATCATATTAACAGATCTGGTAGATCTGGTCATTTCTGTATTTCCTTTCAGTTTTACTATGATAGGGAACTTTTAAAGTCTTACTCTTCAATAAAATCTACTTATAATTAATATGTTATTTAAATTTATTGGATGTGTTTTGAAGTTATTAATCCTATGCATTCCTCTGGCACAGCAAAACTCTTATTTTGGGAGGCATCATCATTCTACTCCTACCTAAGAAGCTCTAGCCACCTCTTCGTTTATGATTTTGTTTCCACTTAGGTTTTATTTAAATCACATAAATCATACATACAATTTAGACCCTGATAGATCTTAATGCTGTCTTTTGTAGAATTTAACTTTGGTTCAGTAGCTATTTTCAGTTAATGAATACTATGAGAGAATCTGAAAGGAATGTTGAATTTTCTTTTTTTTTT
>ML110916.1:77895-107263 GCA_003697995.1 Taxidea taxus jeffersonii | reverse complement strand
GGGGGGGAAGCTGTTGAGAAATGTTTTATAGCAAGCGCAGGCATACAGCAGATGAATGAACATGTTCCATCATTTCTGTTTCTACTGCTCAACAGAGTAGCAGCTCTATTCATTTCTTATTACTTTAGAGCTTTTATTTTTCTCCACTTGTTCACATGTCAAATTTATGAAAGTTGAACCTCTCCCCTTCCCAAGTGATTTTCTTCAGTAGGAAAAGTCAAGAAAGTTTACCGGGAACAGAGCTGGTCAACACATCTGTAATGTCAAGGAAACTGCATGTTTATGGCACAACTGTGTTTATCACCATACACAAGGGTTCCATGAATGCTGATCATCCAATGGCAAGACGTTACGAAGCCACACACAAAAATGCTTATTTTTTAAATAGGCACAATTTAAACAATACTACACAATTTAATCATCCTACTTTTGTAGTAAACTTTGTTCCCTGAATGGATCCAGGGACACTACTGGTTATTCTTTTTTCTTTCTTTCTTTCTTTTTTTTTTAATTTGACAGAGATCACAAGTAGGCCGAGAGGCAGGCAGAGAGAGAGGAGGAGAGAGGAAGGAGGCTCTCTGCTCAGCAGATGCGGGGCTCGATCCCAGGACCCTGAGATCATGACCTGAGCCAAAGGCAGAGGCTTTAACCCACTGAGCCACCCAGGCACCCCACTACTGGTTATTCTTGCAGAGTTCTACATCTTGCTGACTACACTATTAGGTGGCAACACAATACAACATAGATCATAAAATCTTGAAAAAATCAACACAGCATCAGCATGGTCACCTGTATTTTAAAATGGCATATTTTGTGCTATAAATAACAAACATTGTCCCAAGTGTCATATGTGGAGTTGCTAAGGTAGAAGAAAATTATCTTCTACTTGAAAGAATTAAATAACCCTTTTCCCAAACTCACCTTCAAGCTTCAAATCATTGGGTGTGGTGTACAGCAATGAAACATGAACAATAACGTGCTTTAAAATACAGTCTCCTGGTACTATTGGTACTACAGATAAGGGAAGTAGACATAAGTGGAGTTGAGGAATCAACTAGCATTGTATAATAGTTAATAGAGCATCTAGAGTTTAGACTATAGTCTACTTTTAACCAGAAACTGGCATAGCAATCTAGTCTTACACATCTTCTGGTCAAGAATATCTTAAGTAATCACATGTATTGACTTAAAAATCTTGTGTTTTTTCCCATAATTTATGCATCCCATTTAAGCATATAAATATTAAATTTCCATGGTAGACAGACTCTGGGATGACCCCCAGTGATCTCTGCCTCTTGGTACTCATGCCCTTGTATAATCCCCTCTGATTGAATGGGCAGGAACTGTGGCTTACTTCTAACTAATGGAACACAGCAGTTGATGAGATATTACTTCTTTGATTATATTACATATAATTAAAAATTTTGTTTTGCTGGGATGCCTGGGTGGCTCAGTTGGTTAAGGGGCTGCCTTCGGCTCAGCTCATGATCCCAGCATCCTGGGACTGAGTCCCACATTGGGCTCCTTGCTTGGCGGGGAGCCTGCTTCTCCCTCTGCCTCTGCCTGCCACTCTGTCTGCCTGTGCTCGCTTGCTTGCTCTCCCTCTCTCTCTCTGACAAATAAATAAATAAAATCTTAAAAAATTTTTTTTTTTGTTTTGCTGACAGACAATCTCTCTTCTTGGCTTTGATGAAGTGAACTGTCAAGCTATGAACTGCCCTCACTATGGAGAGTGCTGGGTGGCAGAGAACTGAATGTTACCTCCAACAATCAGCATGGAATTCAGCCCTCCAGTCACCCAGTTCCAGAACATCCAATCCTCCAATCACACAGCTCCCAAGACTATACAAGTAAGCTTGCAAGAAGATTCTTCCCCAGTCAAGTCTTCAGATGAGACCTCAGCCAGGTCAGCACCTTGACTAAAGCCTGTGAGAAACACTGAAGAAGAGGATCCAACTAAGCAATGCCTGATCTCCTGACCCACAGAAAGTTTGAGGCAATAGGTGTGTGTTGTTTTAAGCTGCTAAGTTTGAGGTAATTTGTTATATGGTAATAGACAACTAACACAATTTTGCTTTTGAATAAAATAATACATACTTGCAACAACATGGATGGAACTAGAGGGTATTATGCTTAGCGAAATAAGTCAACTGGAGAAAGACAACTATCACATGATCTCCCTGATATGAGGAAGTGGAGATGCAATGGGGGTGGGGGTTAAGGGGGTAGGAAAAGAAAAAATGAAACAAGATGGGATCAGGAGGGAGACAAACCAAAAGAGACTCTTAATGTCATAATACAAACTGAGGGGGGTGGGGGGGAGGGGGGTTGGGAGAGGGTGGTGAGGTTACATTATATGTTTAAATTTAAAAAAATGCTGAAAAAAAATAAAAAGTCCTGAATGAAAAAAAAAATAATACATACTTAAACAAAATAAATCTTGGCCACAATCAAGGTAATGTAACTGCACTATGGGAAACAAAAATTTTTTGATCCTCAGGATAAATTAAAATCAGAGTTGTGTGACCTCTATTAAAATGATAATAATGAATCATTGAAGACAACCTCAAAAACTAATGATGTACTATATGTTGGCTAACTGAACATAATAAAAAAGGAGCATACTTTTGAAATAAAAGAATTGTGCAATTATGAAGAATAATTATAAAAATGGAATTAATAATAGAAGAAATTTACAATTACCTTCCAAGATGTTTTGCTCACAGCAAAGTGGTTTTCTAAATGTCATTCACTATTTGTCTGTATTTGCCCTTTTTGAAGTTCTCAAACACCTCCCAGAAGCTACCTCTGACCTCCAGGGCCCCTATATGGTTTTAGCTTCATTTGCCCTCCCTAAGAACCTACTGCTTGTGGCACTTACACAGCATTTAAAATATATTTATATATTAATATATATAAAATATATTAGTGGCACAGGTGTATCTTGTCCCCTTGATATGCCCTTCTAATGAGGAAAACTTCTTAAGAGTAGGAATGAGGTCTTTTATTTCCCTAATACCAGCAAAATACATAGTAACTTACGACACAGAAGATGCCCCCAAATCTGTCTTTGTAGATGGTGGTGCTGTGTTGACAATAGAAATAATTTGTGTCTTTTCTATTTAAGGAGAAAATTCAAATATCAGAATTTTTCAAGACATGAGGCAATCTATTTACATCATACTGGGAGAAAATTAGGTAGTTTGGTTAGTACTTTCAGATGCAGAGCCATTCTAGGCACAGGCACATTCTCCATCACCTTGTCAGTCACCTATATATACACAGCTTAGTTGTAAAACCACCTCTGGAAAAAAAAAAACAAAACAAATCCCTCTGAGCAATTATCGATTTTTCTTGTGGCCTTCAAGCAGGTAATTAGACTAACATTTTGCCCCATCTTTAAATTCTGTGATAGCCTTGTGACCCTGGCATGTGTGAGATAAACGTGTGCTGCTGGGTAACATTTTACCATATGACCTTATTGTTAATCATCAAGGTATGCTGCTTGAAGTCACAAATTTTAATAGGTGAAACATGTGAAACAAGTTGATAGATTGATATCCTGATCCTGATGCTAATGTATTTAAACACAGGAGAATTCACCAACAGTGTACAGAATAAATTTGAGTATTGATTAATTCTTTTGAAGGTCAGTCTCCTCTGATCATTTGAATTTCCTGAAGTGTGTAAGGTTAATTTTTCTTAATTGAATAGCAAATCATATCTATTGTGAAAAAGATTTACTCAAAATTTTAAAATGTAAGGAAAATATTGATATCAAACAAAAATCCTTCCTCCCAGCGAGAATCATTCTCAGTATGCTAGAGTACTTTACAGAAAATTCAAATCATACTGTGTATGAAATGTCTGTTTTTTTTTTCCTTTGGACAGTAGCATATAATTTTTTCTCTGCCTAGAACATTCTTCCACATATTCTTTGTCTGTCTAAATCCTGCTCATTTTTCTTATCTCATCTTAGACAACATTTGAGGAAGTTTTGACAAGTAAAGTTGACTGTGACTCGACAAGCATTGCTTTCCCAAATTCTTGTCGTGTTCTCTTAGTAGCTTGCTCTTCTGTCTTAACACATATACACACAGTATCACATTCAAATTGCTTGATTCTTCAATCCCATAGCTAAACTATAATTCTTATGAAGGTAAGGACAATGTCTTCCACACTACTGTACTTCTAAAAAGGCACACAGCTAGCCACATAGTAAAATAGTAAAGCACATTTGATAAATGAATAATTGGGTGAATGAATGGTCTGATTGAATACACAAATTAAATTATGAATATATCTTATAATGATTAAATATTGTGAATAAGCTCTTAAATAACTGTGTAATATTCCATCACATGGATGGACCATCATTTACTTAGCAAGTTCTTTTTTGTTGTTGTTTTTGGTCATTGATGTTACTTCTTATGTTTTGCTATTTTTAACAACAATTGAGTGATCAACCTTTAATGGAATGCTAATCTTTATTTCTGATGATTTTCTCAGAATAAATTCTTATAAGTAGAATATTTTTGAGGCTTTTGATACTACTGCCAGATTACTTTTTTCAAAAGATTAATGATCAACAATATTAACAGTGGATATAGTTTATTTCTTAAAGTTTACTTTTAGGTGATAGTGTCGGCTCTCATGTTATAGTTAAGTGATGAAAGTCAAATATTCTGTTCATTCTCTTTCTCTCAAATAAATAAAACCTTTAAAAAGATTATTTTTTAAATAATTAAATTTTTTTGAGAGTGACAAAAAGTACAAGAACAAGCAGGGAGGAAGGGCAGAGGGAGAGGGAGAAGCAGGTTTCCTGCTGAGCAGGGACTAGATGTGGGACTCTATCCAAGGACCCTGGGATCATAACCTGAGCTAAAGGCAGATACTTAATTATCTGAGCCACCCAGGTACCCCAGTAATTTACATCTCTTGTTTGATGAAATTATTTTCACTTTTCAACTACAGATTGTCTGCTAGTATCTCTCATTCATTTTTCTGTTGGAGTGGCATTTGATTTGAGGAATTATTTTTATGTCCATATATTCTGCTGCACAATGGAAGAAATGGGAAGTTTCTAACCGAGCCAAGTAGCACACAGATAAAAATAGTCACATGTTCACTAAAGTATATAGTGTTTTTGTTTTTTTTTAAATGAGTCACACATGATGGGTGTAGGGTAAAGCTTAAGAGAGAGTGAAAGATATGTCTGCTGCAGTCAAGAGCAAATTCCTACCCAATTTTGTCTTCTTCAAGGAACTTTAAGAGAAATAGTGCTCCCTCTTTAATATTTCTCAATACTTTCTCCTTCCTTAATACTTCTCCCTAATTTTTTAAAGAGTTATTTCTTTTAGAGAGAGAAAGAGGACAAGAAGGGGGGCGGATAGAAGGAAAGGGAAAGAGAGAGAATCTCCAACAGACTCCCAACTGAATTCAGAGCTTAATCAATGGAGGGCTCAACCCAGGACCTGGGATCACGACTTGAGCTGAAACCAAGAGTGAATGCTAAACTGACTGAGCCCCCAAGCACCCCACTACTTCTCGCTAATTTACATAAACTTCTCATAGTCACATGCCATATTTCTTTTAGACTACACATGGATTTATTTTTGTCCTTCACTTTCCAGGTCATGTCTAGCACATATCTGACATATTTTGTTGGAATATGTTGTTGCAAATGAGCAAATTATAAGTGAATGAGCAAGTGAATGAATCAGTTAAGTAATTAAGATGCATTTCCATTCATTTTGTCATACAGATTGTGAGGATATAAGGGAATAGGGGTTAAATTTTGATGACTAGCAAATGTTAGGGATAAAAACCTGATTCTAGGCTTTGTGTGTTTTTTTTTTTAATATTTTCTAAAAGTGTCCTTTATTCTAATTAATCACTGCTAACAATCACTTATAATATGGAAACATTTGACGTGTTTATAAAGGCTGAGGTTTTTCTTTTTCTTCCCATGACCTGCCAGATCTTGCTGGTCACTTTACATCCTCAGTGGAAACTATTCTTCCAAAGACAGGAATGCATTTTGAGACAGCATATGGTGGGACTGTAGGCAATTGCCACACCCAAACTCGTACTTCAGCTGAATTTTGTCATAAGGTATGGTTAAAAAAAATGTTTCATTAGAGGGGTGGCTAAATTGGAACACACATTCAGTGAGAGTATTTACAGACTTGGAATATCAGATATAAGAAAAATCCCATCTTTCAACTTGTTGCCATCTTTACAATAATTGAATTTAATGAGCTTTTCTCCAGCTGTCCCCAAGGAATCTACTCTCTAATCAAGTCTAATTGGTGTTTTCCCTTGAGGTGAGGATTACACACACACACAGTGAAGAACACAGTATGCCTAAAGATTTTTGAGGAAAAGAAGGTTTTTCTCTTGTTTCCAAGAAATAAGCAAGATTTACATTGATTTCTGTTAAATCCTGAAATATTCTATGTTCTTTTAAAGTAATGTTCATTTACAATACCTGTTAACTCAAAAGATACTTATAAAAGCTAGCAAAGTACCAGATGTAATACTGGGTTCCAGAGGCACAGAACTGCCTAGCACACTAAAATTAGAAAATTGTTATATAATTTGTGCAAGCTAAAAGCCTGGCAAATATATTGGAATGAATATTGTTTTTACTGAAGTATCTCTATCAGGCATTACATTATAAGACATTTAATTTTCATTCTCCTTAGATAAAAATATAGAAAAAATGCAAAGGATAATGAATATCCATCTATCTGATACTCAAAATTAACATATAATATCTATAATTTTTCATACTTGCCTTAGATATATTTTAAACAATACTCATGTGCAAAGTTGAACATCACTAGCATGTTCTTTCTCTTTCTCCCTGCCTCCCATCCTACTTCCCCTCCTTCATAACAGGCAACCAACTATATCACAAATTTTTGACATATCCAGTCCATGTTTTTATATACTAAGTGCTTACTCTGACTCTAAAAACAGTATGTAGTGTTTTTATTTATCTATTTTCACTTTTAACTCTGGTTGAAATAAGGATTTTTGTTGTTTCTAGTGTTGTTGTTCTTGTTTAGAAATAGAAAAATCATTCTGGAACTTGGTAACATAGTAACAGATTGGTGGTTGTCAAGACGGGGGTTTGGGATTGGTGAAGGTTGTCAAAAGGTACAAACTCCCAGTTACAAGAAAAATAAGCTCTAAGGATGTAATGTCCAGCGCAGTGACTGTAGTTAACAACACTGTATTGTGTATTTTAAAACTGTTGAGGGAGTAGATCTTAAAAGTCCTCATCACAAGAAAAAAATTTTGAAACTGTGTGTGGTGATGGATGTCAATGGGACTTATTGTGGTGATTATTTCAGAGCACAGACATATATCAAATCATTATGTTGTACATCTGAAACTTACATAATGTTACATGTCAATAACAGATCAATAAGTTTTTAAAAATTAAAATAAAACAGTAGCAAATATAAACTAAGAAGTCATACAGTAGAAAGGAGATGATGGTACAGTGGGAGTTATATTTATAAATTAGTTAAAATAAAGGTTTTCAATCTCTAGTTTTCCAAACACTGAAAATAGCAATGTCTCATAGTTTGCACACTACGGGGTACACTTTAAACTTAAATGATTTATGATGATTAAATGATTATGAATTCAGATATTTTTTATCTGAAATTTATCAGAGGTTTTGGTAACTACATAATGGTCTTAACAGACTTTAGCATTTCAACACTATTTTTTTGAAGAGCTACAGGTTAATTTCATTTTATTTTGAGTAGTTTCTGTCGGCTCTGTTTCTTCAGACAAGTGTTTTCGGTGCCTGGGTGCTCAGTCAGAGAAGCATCTGATTAGGTTTCTGCTGCGGTCATGATCTCAGGGTTGTGCAATGGACCTCCTGTGCCTGGTTCAGCACTTAGCACAGAGTCTGCTTGAGATTCTTTCCCCCTCCTTCTCCCTCTCCCTGTTCTTCCCACCACTAGCAAATGTGCTCGCTCGCTCATTTGCTCTCTCTCTTTAATTATTTATTAAAATAAATAAATAAAATCTTTTTAAAGAGTGTTTTGATTACTTTATTTCCTTCAGTTTTGTCACTACGCTGTAAAAAGCTGATTGGAAAATGATGTTTTATGAGTTAACATAATCTTTGTGCAACTTTAATTTTTTAATTTTATTTTTCCAGAGAGAGAGAGAGAGAGTGAGAGAGCACAAGCAGGAGGAATGGCAGGAGGAGAGAGAGACAATCTCAAAGAGGCCCCATGCTCAGAGCAGAGCCCGAAGCAGGGCTCCATCTCAGGACCCTGAGACCATGACCCAAGCTGAAAACAAGAGTCTAGCACTTAACCTAGTGAGCCACCCAGGCTCCCCTTACCTGTAACTTTAAAAAGGAAGAGTTTAAACATTTTTAAAATGACTAGTGCACTTCTAAATTATTTTGTTGCTTAAATATCTAATAAATTTTTTTTCAATAATTAGTGACTATTTTAGCTTTTTGAACAATGATTTCTCAACTAAAGAATCAGCACTTCACAACTGAGTGGTACTTATTGTACTTAGGGTGAATTGTAAAATAATACCTAGATTATTAGAATTTTAAATCAAAATTAAAAAGCCAAATTAAAAATGTCTTACTTCTGTGTTTTATAAGCTAATATTAAATTAGAATTTAGTTATTTCTGTTTATTTCAGATTTATAAAAACCAAAAATTTCCATATTCTTTAATTTCTTTTAGAAACTTTATTTTTTCATGATGAAACCTTTATCAACTTAGACATAAATAAACAGACCAAGGAGACTCAGCTCTGGAAGGTCATTTTAGTAGCAACTTTACGCATTTATTTAAAAGGAATGGCTGTGCTAAATTTACAAGAGGTTTTTTTTTATAGCCAGACCAAGCTACAGTTTGAGAGCCAGATTCACATGAACCCAATCAAATAGTTAATTTAAACAACCCCAATGCGATGTGCATGACTGGAGTAGGGGGACTGGGAGAAAAGGAGATCCTTATTTGCAAACAAAAAAGTCGAAAACTTCTTACAATACCCACAATTCCTCTCATCCCACTTTTTCTCACAAATCCATACCTCAGGAATTGGAGAACTTGGAACAGTCACAGTCTCTGAAAACTTCCCCCCAAATTATGTCATGAGCCATCTCAGCCTCAGTGAAGTAAGGGAACTGAGTACAGCATACCAGCTCCAAATGAGTGTGTTTGCCAGAGAATAGTCTTTTTATACTGATAGTAAACTAACCTAACCATAATGTAGGCATCTTATTGGTACTTAATTTGAAGCAAGCAAGCCAACTAAAGAAAATAAGATTTGAAAGAAATGTCTTTGAATTCTGTATTGGTCGAGAACTTGATTTTGTAACAGGCATTGTGCCAGACGCATGGGTATCTTATTACTTCATCAAATTCTCATAACAACCATATGAAGGGAAAAAGAAAGAAGCTTAAAGAAGTGTAGTACCTTGCCCAAGTCATAAAACTTGTTAGAAGTGAGTAGGGAATTAAAAGTTAGCTTTCAAAAACCAAATCATAACTACAATAAAACCTGTTCTAAGATCCAAGAATTATATGATGTGTAATGCTGAATATTGCAAAAGACTGAATTTCAATGATAGATAAATGTTTAAGTAAACTATAACTATATCCAAAGATTGTATATGCCTATTAATAGGCTTATGCATACTGTATGATAATATGCAAGGAATGTTTTTGTTAGGTCAAAGTAGCAGAATGTAAAATTGTACATAGGGTATAATTATAAGTATATATTTATATTTGATTAAAACAACAACAATAACAACAAAATTTGGGCATGAGGGAGAAAAAGGAACAAGAATCAACATAGTTTTTCTGTTCTTTGGCAATATGTACCAAAAGCTTTTAAAATGTTGGGACTCTTAACCCAGTAATTCCATTTCTTACAATCTGTTTTAAAGAAATAATATAAGAAGTGGTTAAGCACTTTAAAGATGTTCATGAATGTGCAAATTGTAAACAGCTTAAATATCCAAGTGGGCACTTTATAGAAAAGTATTGTGCACACATAGGATGTAATTTTATACAGTCTTTATGCCATCAAAACTTTTTTACTGGCAAAGAGAAATGTTTGCAATATAATGGCAAGCAGAATTGCCGTATGCAAAATCCAAGTATGGTAGGATCATAAAATATCAGCACAGATAAAAGACTGCAAAGACACATGTTAAAATGTTAATAATGGTTTTCTCTGGATAGTAGGATCATGATTGATTTCCTTCTTTATAACTTTCTGTATTCTACAACTTTCCCACAATCATCACAAAATATTATTATTTTATTATTCCTGCATATTTTATTTTTATGTGTAGTACTTTTTTATTACATATCTTCAGTATACGAGGAAAAACAGTTATTGCCAACAAAATATTATTTGTATTTAAAATAAAAAGTCACCCCATCTTTAAACTTTCTCTACTAAGCTTGATTGTTGACAAAGAAATAAACACATTGAAAAATAGGGACACCTGGGTGTCTCAGTGGGTTAAGCATCAATCTACCTTCTGTTTGGTCCTGGGATCAGCCCTGCATTGGGCTCCTTGCTCAGCGGGGAGCCTGCTTCTCCCTCCACCTGCTGCTTCCCCTGTTTGTGATCTCTTTTTTTTTCTCTCTCTCTCTCTGTCAAATAAATAAATAAAATCTTTAAAAAATAAAAATAAATAAAAATATATTGAATGGTGATTTATAAAGATCCTCCCTACCCCCAGTAAACAAAACTGGAAAAGGCAGCAATAGCGTCTTGCTTATGTGTGCATTTGCTTTGCTCATCACTGTCTGCTCAATAAATGCTAATGGAATCAACAACAGAAGACATGAAGCAATTGAGCTGACTGATAAATAGGAAAGGACTTTGACTCCCCTTCCCCTCACAAAAAAATGTCTAGAAAATATCACAAGCCTGTGGGAACGAGAATGGCCAAGATGATATATTTTACTACCAGGAAAATCTAAGGAAAAAAATGGAAAAAACAATAAACTCAATAAGATTGTAAACATGTCTGGCTCCAAAAATAAAAACACAAACAAGTTTCTTAGATTCTAAAAATAGCCACTTACAAAATGAAGAAAAAAAATACCTTGTAAAAATGTTAAAACTACTGTATAGGATCTTTACAAACAAAATTGTCTTTTCCTAATAGATATAAAATAATAAAGGTCTTTCATTACTATAAGACACTATCTCTGTCTGGAAGATTCAACACAGGAAGGACATCAGTTCCATCAAAACTGACCTAGAGTTTTTTTTTTTATTTTATTTTTTTTAAAGATTTTATTTATTCATTTGACAGAGATCACAAGTAGGCAGAGAGGCAGGCAGAGAGAGAGAGGAGGAAGCAGGCTCCCTGCTAAGCAGAGAGCCCAATGTGGAACTTGATCCCAGGACCCTGAGATCATGACCTGAGCCGAAGGCAGAGGCTTAACCCACTGAGCAACCCAGGTGCCCAAACTGACCTATAGTTTAACTGAAAAATTTTGAACTTAATACATTGATTTTTACATTTGTCTGTATGACTAAATGTGTATTTCAGAATATTTCAAGCAATAATAGTAAAAGAAGACTTCCGTTGTATCATTTTTGAATCACAAGTATTTATTTTTAAGACTGTAATGCTAATACTAGAATGTACTACATTTTGGCTGTCAAATTGCCAAGACCAATAAAGAGAAAAGATATTGCCTAAGTTATCAAGTGGAAACCATAATATTGTCCTATGTATGTGTATACACATACATATATACGTAGTACTAGTGTCTGTGTATTTTGTATAGATACATATAGATATATAATATATAATGTATATATAATTTTAAAGAAAAATACTTTAGCTGCAAGTGTATTCTTAGAATAATAATGAAATGAAAGGAATAGTCTTGAAGTTCAATAATCAGAGGCTGTATTATTTATATCATTTGTATCATAATTTCTATAATGGCATACTAATAGGTAATTAAGTTATGTTATAGAAGATATTTATTGGCATAAAATAATTATACATATATGCATATATGCAAATTGTATAATGTATAATATATAAAAATAATATATATTCTGTTCCTAACATAAATACATACCTATATCTGAAAAGTCATATTCTAAGATTTAAGAATTATCACCTAGTCTTAATATGCATGCATATCTTTTGGTATGAATAAAATATATTTAGGACTGAAAATAGCTTAGCTTATTTCAAGCAAGGAAATTAGAAAGGCATTCTGATTTGTTGAGATGATAGATGTTTTGTAATTATCTTCGTCAGTCAGAATTTTCACCTCAATTTCAAATTCTATTCAAGTTTTTCAAAGTTCATTTTAATTATTCAATAGTTTTTTCTATATTTTAGTTGGGACCATTGCTTCCTTTCCTTTTGTGTTTTTCTTTTATAATGCTGATTTTGTTCAGCACTTTTCTTTTGCTACTCTGGAGAAATAATGTTCATTTTCTTGCATCTAACATTTGGTTGCCATGTCCAAAGAATGAATTTTCTTTTTTATGGTTTTTGATTAAGTCAAGTGAGTACTTATAAAATATCTGACACTTAGTTACTTTGCTTAACACATTCAGTTTTTTCCTTTTTAAGGGAAAGGATGTGAGACTAAATTCTCAGTTATGTCAAGAAGCTAATATATCAAATATATATATATATACACATATATATTTTTTAGTAAACCTATGTACTTAAATATTCTTAGTAATATTTTCATTTTAACTCTGAATTAGGATGATAGTATCACAAAGGCCAAAACACACACATACACACACACACACACACACACACACACACAACAAAAAACCACAACAAGAAAAACCCTTTCACCAAAAATTGAATTTGAAATATACCATTTATCTACCTATCTGTCTATCCATCTATCTGCCTTTTCATGGAGGAAAGGTGGGAACATTTGGTCTTTGGTTTGGTTAGATTAACTGTGAAACCAACTTAAAATTAATAGGTTTATTTTAATCACCATTTTACTCTCCTATTTAAAACTAAGGTTTTTATTTTAGTATTGAAAATGTTTCACCATAAACCTCTAAGCTAGAGGCAGCTTAGTTCAAGAAACCAGATATTGATTTTGAGGAATAAAAATTTTTATATAGAGTAAACATATTGCTTTTTGTGTGCAGTCTTATAGAAAAAAAATGAGAAAGTCTTATAGAAAAGAAATGAAAAAAGCCTTTGCTTGAAATATGTCTTTCATTTTGATGGGATTAAAGTGAAAAATAAACTATCACTTTCAATATTTTCATGATTCTTAACAATTATTAGTGTTTGTACTTGATTTATGTGAATTTAAGAAATGAAGGTGATGAAGATGGACTGGAAACCTAGCAACAGATACATAAAAGTAGTTTGACTCCAAAGATCCAAGGATACTGATTGAAGCAAATGGAAGGTCAAGTTAACTGATGATCCAATTAGCAAGGTGGCAGGCAGGCAAAAGGATTGTACTTTAATCTGAGCAGCGGCCCCCTGCCACATTCTCAGTGGATGTTTAAATAATATAGCAGAAAAATTATACTTGCTTCTATGTTCCTTTGTGTTTCTTTCATGTTTGAGAGGAAAAGAGACAAATAAAAGGGAGAGGGGAGTGGGTAGAGAGACAGAAAGGAGAGAGTGAGATTAAAATAGAGAAAGTGATTACAATAGGGAGCAAACAAGAATTTGCAAGCCATGGCCAAAGTTATCGAACCACTGTTCACTTCAAGTATTCTGTTCTGTGACCTGCTCTTAGATGGATGACTACAGGGATACTCAAGGAGTTCTGTCATTCTGTCAACAGATAAAAGATCTGAGGTCATTTGCCGGTGAATGTCCCATCCTGGATCAATGGAAAGAAATAACTGTAGCATGCACACTATTGAAAGCAAGATAGAATCTTAGACTCTTGGAGTTGGATTTCATCATCCCACCACACCAGTCCAAAGATGTCATGCTGAGAAGGCCAAGGACCACAATATGCGGGCCACATGTCTAGCTGCCTAACCCTGAATGATTATTAGAATCCAAGTCTCCGGGAGCCTGGGTGGCTCAGTCTATTAAGTCTCTGACTCTTGATTTTGGCTCAGGTCACGATCTTAGGATTTTGAGATCCAGCCCCATGTCAGGCTCTGTGCTCAGAGCAATGTCCACTTGTCCCTCTCCCTCTGCTCCTCCCCCTGCTCAGGTGTGCACTCTCTCTCTCTCTGAAGTAAATAGATAAACACAATCTTAAAGACAAAAGAAACCAGGTCTCCTGGTCCTGGATCCAATAGTTCATTTGTTTCATAGGTTATTATTCCCACAAATTAAAATTTTAAAGGAGGATGATCCAAAGCCTCACAAGTGACACGGGAACAAAAGATACTATGTCCTGACCAGCTTTCTATTCTACTCTACAATTTTTTTTTAACATCATGGTTAAGCATGATTTATGTAATTATCAAAAGTTGCTTCAGAGGCCAAAGGTGGACACAGATCTTGTCAATGTTGATTATATTTCCTTTAGAATGTTTCATGTCCTTATTTCCTCAGACCTAGTTAGTACTTTGTAATATGTTAATGCACACCAAAAATTTATACCTTGACAAAGTAAACATCGGAAGAAAATAGAGAAAAGTTTTAAAATTATGTACATATAAAAATAACTCTAAACAACAGCAGAGAATGTCCATGTTTCCAGGCAGCAATGGCAGCCCACTAAACTTTCTAGAAACTATGCAAATTAGCAAAAACAGCATCTATAACTGACCATAATCCATACCAAAATGTAATTGGCAGGAAGATGATGCTACAAAGTCAAATTTATGTAGAAATATGGCAATAAAACAGAGCCAAGTCTGATTTGTATTCCAGAAAAAAGGACCAGGCAGAGACTGGGAGAGGAGGTCTGCCAAGGCCTAACAAAGGCAGAACTCAGGTGAAATCACTCCCAGAAATAGAGAACAAACCACGGTGGGGGAGGATTCAGAATAGATCTGAGTTGTGTCAAAGGAAAGATTACTGAAAATACAATAATCTTGAAATTTCAAGGGAATAAAAATGGTGGTCTTATGGAAGCCCTTCAAAGGAAGAGAAGAATGAAATGAAAGGAGGCGGCATCATTGGAAGGGTTGTTGGTGAAGGGGAAAAAAAGAAACTAAAGACTCACAGAAACAAGAAAGATGATAAAGTCAGAAAACATGCCAATCCGTTTCCAACAACTCCCTGCCAAGAAGTTTGCTGAATAAAACAAAACTAAATAAGACAAGGCAAGACAAAACAACTACTTAAACAACAACAGGACAGGCTCTCAAAAAAATATAGTCAATCAACTCAACCACTCAATCCTAAAAAAGCCTAAAAAAAATCACCTATTCAAAAAAAAAACCAACAAAACCACCTATTATTACTTGCCCAGAAAATTATAAGGAATTTAAAAATAAAAAAAAGAGTGGATGACATTCCTACAAAATTACATTAACAACAACAAAAAATATCAAAGAATTTCAGCTGCTGGAATGGAGAAAATTCTCACAGAACTGCTCCATGCAAACAATATCCAGTCTCAGAGAACCTTACAGGGAAACTCAACCAAATTTTCAGAAACTATAATTACAATGTTATTTTATATTTTCTCAGAGCATGAGAAAGTAAGATAATGTCTAGGTTCTTTATATGAAGCAAAGTCAACATTAATATCTAAGCCTATACATACACACATACTCACATATACAAAATTACCAATCTCACTTATGCATATTGATGTGAATTCTTAAAAGATTATTAGCAACAGACATACACACTCACTCACTAAAGAATCATGGTCAAGTGGGATTTATCCTAAGAATGTAAGAACAGTTTAATATCTCAAAAGCCTTGATATAACTTGCTATATTAATAAATCTAAACAGAAAAATCATGATTATCTCTATAGATGCTTAAAAAATCTTTTATAAAATTCAATATCTATCTCTGATTAAAACACTTAATAAAATAGGAATTGATAAAAACTTGTTTTACATAGTAAAAAGTTTATGCCTCAATCCTGAGAACAACATTTTACTTATTGGAGAACTCTAAAGTCATTCCTACTGAGGATATACAAAAAGGATGCCCAATATCTCTAATATTTAACACTACATTGGGGGTGTGAATGCACACATTCAGGAAAAAAAAAAAAGAACATACATGATAAAACAAAAACTGTTAGAGCTGTAGTAGTTGGGCAAAAAACAAAAACATCATTTTCCAGACAGTATAATATTATTAACGGCCATCCTAGAGTAGGGGGTCAGCAAACTATAGCTCCTGGGCTGGCCATCTGTTTCTGCAAAATAAAGTTGTTTGTAAATAAAATTATATTTGCATACAGCCATGTTTACTGACTCATGTATTTATGTAGCTGCTTGTGTGTTTCAGCAATAAAGTTAAGTGGTTATGACAGGAAGTTCATTACCAACAAGGCCTAAAATATCTATATATCTAACTCTTTTGGAAGAAGTTTGCTCTAGAGAAAGTGATAAGAGTAACACAAAAAAATAACATTTCTTTAAGGTGGCAGAATATGAAATGAACAGGCATTTTATACAAATGAGTTCTAGTTAGACCATTGGAAGAGTAAGCCTTATTTATTTATTTATTTATTTATTTATAGAGAGGGGTGGGAGGGTGCAGAGGGAGAGAGAATCTTAAGCCGACTCCATGCCCAGCATGGACTCCAAAACTGAGCTCAGTTTCACAACCTGGAGATCACCACCTGAGCCAAAATCAACAGTTGGACACTTAACAGAGTGAGCCACCCAGGTGTCCCAAAACCCAATTTGTAATAGCAATTCAAAAAATAAAATACTCTAAGAAATGTTTAAAATTGATAGGAGGAAAAATGAATCTGCATACAAATGGGTATTTAATGTCTCATAAAGGTGGCATTTCAAATCACTGGGGAAAATATGGACTTCTACATGGGAGGTATTCAGTAATTAGAGAGCCAGGCAGATAAAGATGATATTGGATTATTACGTCACATTGGAATAAACTCCAAATGAATAAGATATATAAATATAACAAATGAAAGACATAATTAGTAGAAGAAACCATAGATTAATTCATAAACTGATAATAGGTAAAGTCTTTCTAATTATGACTCAAAATCTCAACACAAAAATAGAAAGTATTGATTAATTTGACAAATAATTTCACAAAAGATCAAATAGAAGCAAAAGACAAAAAATAATCAAGGAGAAAATATTTGCAGCATATATCACAGATGAAAAACTTATCCTCCTAAAAATATAATGAACTAAAATATGATAAATTTAAAAAATAAAAATTAACACAGAATGGCCTCTATTTGGTATGCTGTGTAGAAAATAAGTAATTTAATGAGGCTGTTGTAGTACTGAAATTACCCTAAAATTTTATTGTAAAAGCTAGGAAAATTAAAAGAAACTAATTTGATCACAGTTGCATGAAGAATTCATGTAATAACCTCCTAAAACAGAAATGCTTTAAAACTTTTCTAGGACAGTTACAACTGAAATTACAACAGAAACCTCTCTCTGGTCAATTTCCAATTGTAAGAAGCTGTGTCCAAAAAATAGGAAAGTTTTTGCAAGATTCTTGGCTACATGTCTTTAAAGTCTTACAATACTGATGATAGTTTAAATAACAATAATAATTGCTATTATTTTTGAAAGTCTAATATGTGCCTGACACTATTTTATATGCTTTCCATGTATTATTTCCTCTAAGGTAGTAAGAACCCATGAAGTCATCACCTACATTTTATACATAAGGAGGCAGAAGCAGGGAAGTTGAGTCACTTCACCCATTTGCATGCCCAAACTAGAAAAATAAGGACTATTGTTCAAGGTCTAAAAATGGAAGACAAACTAATCAAAATATGTACTTTAGCACACAAACTATAAAGCCAGTTAGGAATTTTGTATCAGAAAGAGCAAATGAGACTGAAAAAGGTGAGCCAGTGAACAGTTTCCCAGGATGGAAAGGTTAGCTAGAGAGTCGACTGTGGGTTTGGATCAGCAGGTAGAAGACGAACTTCATTGTCTGATGACTCCACGGACTCTGACTCTGTCTCTGTTGAGGGTATTAAGAGATATATCAGAAGCTGCAAATGTTCTGGTAGAAACCTGCTTTTTTGTGGATCTGGACATCCAGTATAATTCTGCAGCCGGGATGAGTCCTAACACCCCCACTGGCGGCTGTGCAAATTAAAAGAAAAGAAACTAATTTGGTCACAGTTGTATGAAAAGTTGCTGCCAGGTCCATGAGGTCAATGTTATAATACTCATACTGTTTTTATTGCTTTTAGAATAGATTTTAGGAAGTTAGGAAGACTTAATAGGCCTATAAGGCATAGTTTCTCCTATTTTAGGTCATTTGAAACTGATTTAAGTGTAAATTGCAATTTTTTCGGCAAACCTAAAAACAGTGATGTATATCAGGAATTCCCAAAACATGTTCCAAATCAATAGGTTTAATTTTAAGGGTGAAAAAAGAATTTAGTGGAGGAAGTGGGAGATTCAAAGTGAAATACATTTAGGAAAAGCTGAGTGATTTTGCATATTTTAAACTCAGAAAGTCATAGCATTTTAAATATTCATTATGGCCCTACAAGAGGGAAATGAAATATGCTGAATTTACCAAATATATTTTTTCTCCAAGCCATCTTTCAAGGAGCTTCTTAAAGGACTTGTGTTCCTCAAAAATGTTTTTGGGAAATATTGACTTGGAAGGAAATGTGCTAAGAAATGTTGAAACAGCATTTCAGTGGCATGCTTTGGAGATTATTAAGACTCTTTCCTACTGATACATTCAAAGTTGTTCCCAAAGTGTGAAAAGATGTTAGAAATAATAATCAGAGGACTATTACTTAATTTGAACCTCAGAGAAATAGGTGTAATATTATCAGAAAACAAGCAAAAAAAAAAAAAGAAAGAAAATCAATGTATGAAAAATTAAAGGATGACTAGAGAGTTGAATTTGTAAATCAACAATCAAATGAGATTAAAGAAATGAAATCATTCTATTATTTGGTTATGAAACATTTATTAGTCACATTGTATTAAAAGAAAAAGTTTCACACTTAACCTTCAAATAAATTCAAATACATGTTGTTCACAAGACATATAAGAAATTATATTTCTTAAAAGTCATATTCAAGTAAAAAGGGATAATTTTCCAAGAAAGGGAGCTTTTGAAAAATGCCATTGCTAACCCGAGTAGAGATGAAAAATCTCTAATATCTTATTAATCTCTGATAACTTCTGATGATATTAATCTAAAATTTTTAAAGAAATAATCAAATGCCTCTGAATAGAGTTAATTCTAGAGAAATTATTTCAAATCTTCAAAGAGCAAATAATCTCTAGATTATTTGGTTGACAAGAAAAATATGTAATCAATCTCAAAGTATTCATCCCAGGAAGGTAAACAACCTACAGCCTAGAAAATCAATACAGACAGGTAAATTCCAGGTTCATTTATGATGTGGGTTAGTTGTATACTTGTTGTTGGCATCAAAATGGTACTGATTATTATATGAGTCCACAGAGAAATTTTGGTGGAATTCCACTAGGATCTTGACTCACCGTCATCTTATTTTGACACGCGCGTGAATGTCTGTGTGTGTGTGTGTGTGTGTGTGTGTGTGTGTGTGTGTACCTATCTATGTAGGGTATCAACTTTAGTCTAAACTGAGTCCCTGCTCCAGTTAAGGCATGGATCCTCCAGGAGTTCGAAACACTTAGAAATTACTGAAAGAGAACTCATCCTAAGGACATGGGCATATTTCCTAAAGGCATGACCCAATAATTAAATCAGTGTCAGAGATAGAGAAGATTCTGGTTGTGTCATTGCATTCAGTCCTTATTTCTTCCATTTACCAAATCACAGTCTCGGTGTCTGGGTCTTAAGGACTGAAGCTCTAATGTTCTGAAAGAGCTGCTTCCCTCAAAATCCCGTGCATATGTAGGATGCATGGTATTTGTACATGTCTCATTTGCTTAATACTAAACTAGGAGAAAGGCACTTTTCATTATTTAGTCATGAACCACTGTGCAGCAAACAACTTTCCTCCCTCAAATATGAGTAGATTTACCATGTGAAGAGAACTTTGCAGATCTGAAATGGCCCAAATTCAAATAAGTTTAGAGCACAGGTGGTCTAATCAACTAAAAGTAACTCTCTCAATTTGATAAATTCAAATGTGCATCTTATACTAAATAAAATTAGTTAATTAATTACAGAGAAGCATGGTCTTCATCAATGTCTGTTGTGAAAGATAAATAAAAATGACCAGTGGATGGAATTTACAGAGATATATGTTGGTTACTCAAAGCTAGTGTTCTCTAAATTTAAATGGTGTCTACAATGAAGTACGTTTCGTCAGGAGGCAGTAGGCATTCACCCATGTGCTAGAAAACAGAAATAATAGTGCATTAGCAAGAATTCAAGCACTTGTGGGTTATTGGACTATATGGTATATAAGGTCTGGTTGGACCTGGGATTCTAGGATACTATGATTCTTGTTTGTACAAAATACTGAGTCATCCAATCCCTTATATCTAGATAGAGGCCTTGTCTACTGTGGTTTCTAAAATGATTACTTTTGAGAAGAATATGTTATTCGTCTTATTAATTAATCTGTTTGTAATTGATTGGAATGTTTCAACTGTCAAACTGCTACAACAGCTAAAAAGAATAAATCAGCTGATTTTCACTGTGGTGCTTGTAATCAAATGGCATTTTGCTGGCAAGTTATGTTAATGTTCTTGTTTTCAAATGGGCCAAGAATAAACTCTTTTGAAAGGTTCTGAATTTCATCCGGTGAAGGTATTAAAAAATCACTATTACAAATCTTTTGCAAGTAGCTTGTGTGACATTTTTAATTCTTTTAATAAACTGGCTGTTCAACTCAATACACAGTTCTAACCACTTGACTATAAGTTACTTACCAGATATCTGTTTGTAAATGGGTGTGTGTGTATGAGATATACACACATATACACACATATAGTACATAGGTGTCTATATATGTTCATATATGTATGTGTATACAGGTTCATAGACACATATAGTTTTATATACACACATTGTTTATTCAGGTGTATGGGCACAAATATACATAGTTATACTAGATAGTTAAAAATAATACAATAACAATTTGACTTATGCCTTATAATATCATCTCTTGAGAATAAATTATAATCTTACAGCTTTCACCTCTTTAGAAAATTAATTTACCAAATATTAAAGAATGACATTTTACTTTAAAGTGAGACAAAGAAAAATAGTTTGTAACAAAGAAGTTGTTAAAAAAAAAAAAAAGAGCCAAACTTAATAGCACAAGCCCAGGTAGATATTTTCCCATTATAAAATTTTAGCACTTCATTTGCATTTCTATTTGTAACTTATCTGCTTTTTATAGCATTCTGTGTTAATTTCCAACTTTATATAAAACTTGGGGAAGACGGTAGACTGATTTGCTATGGATAAAAATACCTTGTATTTAAATAACCTGTATAAAATAAATTATCTATACATTTCTTATTAGTGAATCTGTTCTCAAATTGCTGTGTCATTTATCCATCAGTGAAAAGGACTGGTCATAATAAAAACAATGCCTTATGTAGTATTTGTGTAGCTTGTACAATTTATAATTAAGGTCACAAATATTAGCTCATTTTGATACAGATTCTCAGAACAAAGGCAGACTTCATGACATATGAAGCTAAAATTATCATTCTCTGAGCCAATGGGTATAGAATGGGAAATAATAGAATGTTCTCCCCTCCCATTGTTTCTGAATAGGAGGAGCAAATAAATTATTAGAGATTTAAGTGTGTATCTATTTTTATCTTGAACCCTTGTTCTGTCCATGATGTGTCCATAAATCCAATATACTCTTCATTCAGGTTGTACAATTAAGACAACAACGAATGAACAGAATGTGAAGAGCCACAGGGGTAAAAACGCTGCAAAAAATATATTGGTGATATTGAGAATTTTGTGTGTTTTTAAAAAATAAATAATTAAGAAGGTGGCTAACTTCCATGCAGAATAGTGTGGGTGGCAACATAACCCCAATTACCTGCATTGACAACTGAATTAATCTTCTTTTCTTCTTCTTTTTTAATAACATATGGGCTCCACTCAGCTGTGGATTATGGTGGAACCTCACTGGGATCACATCTGTTAGGTTTACAGAGTGAATAAAAGCACTCAGCAGGTTTCTGTGATACTGTGTGTGTGAAGGCAGGAGCGAATTAGTGCCAAGTCTATGTCCTTGTCTTGTCCCTAAGATGTTAAAGATCATTACCTATTACATAGGTGAACCCCACAAAATATTTTGTATGGGAAATTTGTAAAAAGAAAAATGTAGTTATCTAAATGCCTTACATGAAGTTAGAGTTTCTCTGTAGCTTGCTCACTCTCTCTCTCAAACACACACACACACACACACACACACACACACACACAGACTTTAGACTCTTGGTTACACACACACACACACACACACACACACACAGACTTTAGACTCTTGGTTATACACACACACACACACACACTTTAGACTCTTGGTTACACACACACACACACACACACTTTAGACTTGGTTACACACACACACACACACACACACTTTAGACTCTTGGTTACATTTTTCCCTTGGTGTGGCACCAAAAAGTCATTTCAACAATAATTTAGACAATAAACACCATCACCTATGCAGTCAGGTTTAATAAAAATGAAAGAGTAAAAAAATTTATTGCTTTGGGGACAAAAATTACAGCTTTCATCAGATAGGGACATGCTCTAATTTCTACCTAACCCTGGCCAGGCTACTACAAATTATATTCTGTTCTGTGAAAAGAAAATCATCACATCTGGATGTGATCATCACATCATGGAGCTTCAACAATCCATGTGGCTTATCTCATGTGTGATTTTTCATGAGCTGGCCAAAATTCAAAATATTAAATATAATTGGCAAAAATTTATGTGGTTCAAAATTTACAGGACACATATCTGTTGTTTAGTGAATCTTCCCAAAAGGGAATCACTTTATTTAAAACTATGACCCTTTTATATTTCCCTTAGTTAATGAAAGTGTCATTTCATCAAATCTTTAAGAGTCGGTCTGAGTTTCAAATCTTTTCAAGTTAGCAAGCATTTATTGGACACGTTTTGAGAGGGACTCTCTTAGGGCTTGTGATTGCTACACAAGATTTACATACTATGTTTCTTGTACAAGGAGCACAGTATTTGGCAATACTAGCTATACACAAAAGAGTTGAATAATTAAATAAAGCAACTGAAATTGTACAAAAAGTATGCATTATACATTTGTGAAACAGGGATAATAGAAGAAAGTTAGAGTTTGTACTTTTGCTTGTTTTGGGTTTGGGGAAGGGAATATTCTGATGAGGGTACCCAGTGCATTTCACTAAGATGAACATTCTTCGGTTACTTCAATTTCAGAGAGAAGGTGGTTGTTTAAAGAACTCTACTGTCATTGCTTCAATGACTCAGGAAGAGCCCACATTCCTTCAACACTGGAGATGAGGAGGTAAGCTCAAAGCTGAATTGTAGTTGTTTATTCAGGGCAGAGTAGAGGGTGACTACAATGAAGCCACTTCCATTCTGCATCTAGAGAAAATTTAGCTCTCTGTAATTTAAACTCATGAGCAGGTAGAGGAAAGACATGCAGTCATACAACACCTGTGACATATAAAATTTCATCCCTATATCTAAAATAAAAGTAAGACCTTGCAGGATAACTTGCTTAGGTAGGCTTATTCCTGAAGTTATGTGATTAGCCCATGTAGCTAATAGCCCCCCTCTCGGATGCTGTTTCCTTCAGTGCCCTTGGTGTGGCTCTATGTTAATTCCCACTGCACAGGTTTAGGCTTTGTTTTGTGGACCCTTGTCCTTGAGCTCCACTTCTGTTCCTGCAGAGACAACTCATAACAGTAATGCTATTCAATCCATAAAGAAAGGAAGAACAATATGGCCTTTTTATATCAGTAGAATTAAACCATCAAAAGGGAAGACAATCTTAACAGGGAAGACTTTATAAAGAAAAAAAATGTATTCTCTTCATTTTTCTAAATGTCAACTTCAACCCCTAACAAGATGGTCCAGATTTGTTCCTTTGTCCAGTCCTCTTTCAGACTTTCTCTTTAGAAATGGAATGAAGAAGGGGAGGTCACAAGTGAATGATTAAACTCCCTCTAGTGCCAGAAAATTTTGCCAAACGAAATATGACAGCTTCATACAGGTCTCACATCTTATAAATGAATTTTCCTATGTATTCCGAAGAATGTGTCATGAGATTCAACATGCATCATGTTCTACTCTTGGCTATTTTTGCTTCTTAATGATGTATAAATATAGAATACATACTTATTAGTGACTGTGAATTTAATTTTAAATATATAGCAGTGCTTCAGCAAAATTGCTTTCTTCTCTTAATACCCTGACAACTAGACATTTTATTTTTTATTTTTGGGGGGAGGGACAGAGAGAGAGATTGAGAGAGAGAATCTTAAGCAGGTTTCATGTCCAGCATGGAGCCCAACCTGAGGCTCAATCTTATAACCCTGAGATCATGACCTGAGCCCAAACTTTTGGAAATCAGTAGGTTATATAGCTATGTTTAACATAATATGACAAATAATCATTGAAATCATTTCCCCTTGCATGTGGTAAGTCAAATTTTTACTATTATAGAAAAGGGCAATTTCAAAACATTTATAAGTATCAGTACAGTAACAGATGGTGGTACAAAATAATTTCATAAATGTCCCCTGTTGAAACCTGTGCTAGTTTTTATTTTCATAGTCAGGTAGAGTTTTCTGGGAAAATAGCTCTGGAGACATGGAATTTTATGGGAGATGATTACTAGATCTAAAAAGAACTACTATGTATTATAAGAGGTACCATATATAGAAAGATAGATATAGATATACAGATACATAATATTACTTATAATTTTTGCACATACTAAAGAGCAATTATTAATTTCTACTTTCAGTTTAATCCTTTATTTAGCATTTGAAATGTTTTGAAAGATTGATATTCCCAGAAAGAGACCTAGTTTATAAAAGAATGTACTCTTTGGCTAAGTTTCATTCATAAACCAGTAGAGAAAGGAATGTTTCTGAGCAAATGGTGTTGAAAAATTGCTTAACTTCACATTTGAAGAAATATGAGACTCTTACGTAACTCTTTACACCAAAAGAAATAACTGATTAGTTAAGAGATAAAACTAAGAATTAAAATGAAATGTAGGTGAATGTTTACACACAGAGAGGAAAGAACTTTAATAACATTCAACAAATACATAGAGAAATGCTGGGGATACAGAGGTGAAGGAAACTTCAGAAACACCTCCCCTCATGGAGCTTACATTCTAGTGAAGGGAAGAAAGACAAGTAAACAAATCTGCATACACTATATTTTATAATGGTAGATGATGAGTACTATTGAGAAGCACAGAGTTGTAAACAGATTGGCCATGCAAGTCTTATGAAGGTGATATCTGAATGAAGATTTGAAGTAAATAAGGAATCAACCCTAAAGTTTCCTGGAGAAAGATTTTTCCACATTAAGGAAATAGCAAATGCAAAGTACCTAGGATGAGTTCATGCCTGGTAGGCAGGATAGGGGAAAGGGAGGGAAAGAAGGAAGGAGTAATAGGAAAATTGTTAAAACTATAAATGGAGTTACCAAAAATATTGACAGATTTAATTACATAAGCACTTGAAACTTGTGAACATTCAAGGTAATGAATAAATTAAGAGGCAAAAGATACACTGGGGTGAAATCATAGGAACAGGGCAACACAAGGTAATCCACTAGGTAGCAGGGTCTACATTTCTTTATTCACTGCAGAATCCCTAGCACTTAGAACAATGTGCTTGTATGATGTCCACACTAAACAGATCGTGAATGCTATCTAATAACTGTATATCTGCCAATAGAAGTACGGAGTGTTGGATACTGACATATGTTTTTTATAGATGTCAAAACAGGATTCCTTTCAAGTACTCAATACTCAATAGTTAGAAATATATATCAGAAGTCTCGGGCGCCTGGGTGGCTCAGTGGGTTAAGCCTCTGCCTTCGGCTCAAGTCACGATCTCAAGGTGCTGGGATTGAGCCCTGCATTGGGCTCTCTGCTCAGCAGGGAGCCTGTTTCCCCCTCTCTCTCTGCCTGCCTCTCTGCCTACTTGTGATCTCTGTGTGTCAAATAAATAAATAAAATCTTTAAAAAAAAAGAAGTCTCAAAACTTCCATCATCATTTTTATCTCTTCATCTTGTTTATTTTTAAACAATAGTCATTCCTAATATTATATTTTATATTCCTTTTGTTATATCTACTAGGGCAATGGTTTGTTTTTGTTCTTTCCTGTATGTCAAATCATAGAATAGCTCCTGGTACATCACAGCTTTCTAGAAATATTTCTTGAAAAAAAAAAAAAAGAATGAATAATTGCACTTCTAGCAAATAATCCAATTGAAATAAGGAGTGCTAGTCAAAGATATATGTACAAAGATGTTCATTTCAGCATAACTTAATAAAAAATTAGAATATCTTATATCTACAAAATCAAGGTAATGATTAAAAATAGTGGCATATCCTTTGACAGGAATATCATATAGGAATTAATCTTTACAAAGCACATTTAATATCAGGGAAGTACTCACAACATGTTAAATAAAAACAGTGCAATACTAAATCTCATGACATTCAATTAACACTGCTGAATTGAATCATATGTTAGCAGACGTTAATTAGAACTGAATTTTAGAATTGTGAGAGACCTAAAAATATACCTAATCTAGATATTTTCTGACATTTTTTCTTCCCTTCTTTTCCCTTCTTTCCCTTCCCTTTCCTTTCCTTAATAGGAGTGGCGCCATATATATAGAAAGAGTGCCTTCTGTGGAATCAAAGAATTCTTTTTTATTGCCGTGGTAACAAATTACCCCAAATTTGGTGGTTTAAAACAACACAGATCTATTCTTACAGTTTTGTAGTTCAAAAGACTGGCTACAATTTAGATGTAAGCAATGCTGGGTTCTTCCTTGGAGACTCAAGGATAGACTGCATTTCCTTGCCTTCTCCAGGCTCTAGAGGCTGCCCACATTCCTTGCATTCTCTGGCTCATGATTCCCTTCCCCAACATTCAAAGCCAGTAACATTACTTCTTTTTTATTTCTCAACATTCACATCGCCCTCTTATTTTTCTCTTCTTCCACTTCTAAGGAACATTTTGATCTTACTGGGTCTATCTGGATAATCCAGAATAATCTCTCCATTTTCAGGTCAGATAATTAGCAACCTGAATTCCAAATGTAACCTTAATTCCCCTCTGCCATGTAGCCTAAATATTCATAGGCTCCAGAAATTAGGACATAGACTTCTTTGGGGAACCATTAGTATACCTATTGAAAAGAACAGTTAAAGAGAAATTCCCCGGACCTTCTTTTTCATACCTGACATATACACATGTGCTCGTGCACGTGCTCATGTATGCATACACATGGTCTCTTCTGTAATGTGAGGAATTTTTAAACTTCCTTCTGGTCAAAGCACATAGAAAAGCTGTAAAAATGTGACTTTTATCTAAAGGAAAGTAAGATTATAGAAACTAACTTAATTGTCCTCTATTTAATATACTCACCCACAAAAAAATGGCCAATCTCCAAATCTTTTAAAAAATATGCAGTTCATTTTTTATAGCACCCTGATTACTGCAGTGACACCCAACTACTGTCTTTACCTGCCACACTATAAACAAGCCAGGAGTTATCTGTGTTCCTCCCTTTTTAATCAACCTTTCTTAAAATTAAACAACTACATTTTTATTAATTGGCTAGTCTCTATCAAGTCAGATATGAGGCAGCATAACCTATCTTCAGCAACTATCCATTTTAATGCTTTAATAAGAATTTGAGTATCAAATCATTTCTCACTAACCAGAGCTCTGGAAGAAAAGAACGTGAGGCATGTGGATTGTGACCACCGAGGGGAATATGGGAAGTTTAGAATTCGGGGGTAGAGATGGGAGGTGATAGCCATGAACGGGGCCTCATAAGACCAGCGGCTATCCTAGGGCCCCTAGGAATAACACTAGGAGACAAGTTCCTGGGTGAGATTTGGGTCCGTTAGTGAAGTTTTCCTATTTTAAGTTTTATCTGGCCTTGTACCCTGTTTTAAGTTTCATTATGCACAACCATTTTATTTTTCATTGAATACTTATCTAGAATCAAATTGCCCTAGTTTTAAAATATTCTATTAAGTTATATATCAGCTATCTCCAAATTGGTAGATTTCCCTGGTGCATTTGGAAGGAGTTTCTGAAAATTTTATCATGTCCAAATGAGTTCTTACCATTTCTTGGTGTCTCTTAATTAGCTCTATTTCCAGGGACTAGAAGTGACTTTTTCTATAATAAACTAATAAATTTGGTGGGTCAAGGTTAATATAATTTTAATCTGTCAATCAAATTCCACAGCTTCTCAGCTCATTAATATATGTTGAACTGTTTCATTTATCTTTCAACCAAATTTCATTAAAACTACAAAAGCTTATTTTATCTAAGCTTCATAATGTTTGTGGATGACATTGTTGTCTAGAGAAAGTAGGATTCTGAATAGCAGTCAAAACATGGTATTTTTGCAACTAAGATAAATCAAAAGGTGAAACGTCCATAAAGTATTTTTATTACACATAAATGATAGATTTGGTATTTTCCTGAGTTTCAAATATTTATAATCCCCTCCCTAATAAACTATTATTCAAAAATTGCATCCAGGAAAGGTGATAGGCTGCTTTTCTTAATTATATAATATTATTTTATTATCGTAGAAGCCCTTAGTGGATAGAGTATTTTATTCTATCCATTCACTAATGATTCAAATGTTTTAAGATTTAAAGGAAATCCATCAAATGTTTCAGTATCACGTGGCCATTCTTTAAATGTAGGGATCCAATTTAATGAAAATGTGAAAGCCAGGAGCTCTCACGTTTAACATCTTATTTAATCTTTGCAGCAACACTGAGTGACAGGTCTTATTCCCACCTAATTATAAGGAACTGAAATGGAGAGAAATGAAGCTACTTCCCAGGTTTGCACAGAATGGTAGAATTGCCATTCAGACACCACACTCCCAGTTCAGTGCTCAGCCCACCCCAATTACACCTGGGGCACAGCAGCCCCAGGTTCCAAGTCATGGGATATCTCTTGTTGTATGATGAGAATATGCTTAGCAGGTCTTCTTATCTTTTTTTTAAATTTTTTATTTATTTATTTATTTATTTTTTT